>SJYT01078056.1:647263-708348 GCA_006410635.1 Cephalophus harveyi
CCAGTACTTTGGCCACCTCATGCGAAGAGTTGACTCATTGGAAAAGACTCTGATGCTGGGAGGGATTGGGGGCAGGAGGAGAAGGGGACGACCGAGGATGAGATGGCTGGATGGCATCACGGACTCGATGGACGTCTGAGTGAAATCCGAGAGATGGTAATGAACAGGGAGGCCTGGCGTGCTGCGATTCATGGGGTCGCAAAGAGTCGGACACGACTGAGCGACTGAACTGAACTGAACTGAACTGAATAAAGAACAACCTTGGAGCAATGGTGACACCTGTATTTTCATCTGAGAGCCCATTAAGGAAGAGGAACACTGCATTTACACAGGTCTGATACAGACAAAAGATGAGGGAGATTATAAATTTCTTGCTTGGCCATGGTTCATCTCAGTGAACTCTGTTTCCTAATAGTCAAAGCACAGGCCAATTGTGTACCCACAGGTGTCCTGCAACTGTGTGCCTACAAGTCTAGACAGCCAGGATTATCATTATCAGATATTTATTGCGCTGCCAGTGCTGCAAAGAATGGGTAACATATGGCTCTCCATGCCTTGACGGCAGTCACGTTCTACACAGAAGTGGGCCACCTCTATTCCCCATTGGAGGAAAAGATTCATCTGAGAGGCAGGCAGCACAGGACAGAGCCTGTCTTGCTGCCGGGCAGACATGCTCAGATCCCAGTCCTTCTCCACTTAGGGAGGTGGATGCACCACCTTGAGCCTCAGTTTCTTATTCTATTGCTCATTGTTGTTGTTTAGTCTCTAACTTGTACTCAACTCTTTTGCAACCCCATGGGCTGTCCATGGGAGTTTCCAGGCAAGAATACTGGGGTGGGGTGCCATTTCCTTTTCCACGGGATCTTCCTGACCCAGGAATCGAACCCGCAGCTTCTGCCACATCTCCATTGCCAGCGGGTTCTTTACCCCTGAACCAACAGGGAAGCCCTTCTATTGCTGGAGTGAGGACTAAACGAAACAATGCATAGACCCCAGCATAGTACCTGTTGACATGGGAGACCAATGTAGTGGGCATCATTCCCTAATATTCAGCTGACGCTATGTCCATGGGATTTCCCAGGCAAGAATACTGGAGAGGGTTGCCATTTCCTTCTCCAAGAAATCTTCATGACCCAGGGATCGAACCTGCATCTCCTGCACTGGCAGGCAGATTCCTTACTGCTGAGCCACCAGGGAAGCCTAGCTGATGCTATATTAGGTACCTAATATTTCAAAGGCACTTCCAAAAGGATGACCAAACAGTCTGGTAAGCCCTTTCTTAATAGGGACTTTACTGGATTTTAGGAAAGTTAGTTCTTCATTAGATGGAACTATCCAGAGCATGATAAGATATTTAGCATCCCTATGTTCAAGCCGGTTTTTTGAAAAGGCAGAGGAACCAGAGATCAAATTGCCAACATCCACTGGATCATGGAAAAGCAAGAGAGTTCCAGAAAAACATCTATTTCTGCTTTATTGACTATGCCAATGCCTTTGACTGTGTGGATCACAATAAACTGTGGAAAATTCTGAAAGAGATGGGAATACCAGACCACCTGGCCTGCCTCTTGAGAAACCTATATTCAGGTCAGGAAGCAATGGTCAGAACTGGACATGGAACAACAGACTGGTTCCAAACAGGAAAAGGAGTATGTCAAGGCTGTATATTGTCACCCAGCTTATTTAACTTATATGCAGAGTACATCATGAGAAATGCTTGACTGGAAGAAGCACAAGCTGGAATCAAGATTGCCAGGAGAAATACCAATAACCTCAGATATGCAGATGACACCACCCTTATGGCAGAAAGTGAAGAAGAACTAAAGCCTCTTGATGAAAGTGAAAGTGGAGAGTGAAAAAGTTGGCTTAAAGCTCAACATTCAGAAAACTAAGATCATGGCATCCGGTCCCATCACTTCATGGCAAATAGATGGGGGAACAGTGGAAACAGTGTTAGACTTTATTTTTGGGGGCTCCAAAATCACTGCAGATGGTGATTGTAGCCATGAAATTAAAAGATGCTTAACTCCTTGGAAGGAAAATTATGACCAACCTAGACAGCATATTAGAAAGCAGAGACATTACTTTGCCAATAAAGGTCCATCTAGTCAAGGCTATGATTTTTACACTGGTCATGTTTGGATGTGAGAGTTGGACTATAAAGAAAGCTGAGTGCCAAAGAATTGATGCTTTTGAACTGTGGTGTTGGAGAAGACTCTTGAGAGTCCCTTGGACTGCAAGAAGATCCAACAAGTCCATCCTAAAGGAGATCAGTCCTGGGTGTTCATTGGTAGGACTGATGTTGAAGCTGAAACTCCAATAGTTTGGCCACCTGATGCGGAGAGCTGACTCATTTGAAAAGACCCTGATGCTGGGAAAGATTGAGGGCAGGAGGAGAAGGGGATGACACAGGATGAGATGGTTGGATGGCATCACCGACTCAATGGACATGAGTTTGGGCNCAGAGACATTACTTTGCCAATAAAGGTCCATCTAGTCAAGGCTATGATTTTTACACTGGTCATGTTTGGATGTGAGAGTTGGACTATAAAGAAAGCTGAGTGCCAAAGAATTGATGCTTTTGAACTGTGGTGTTGGAGAAGACTCTTGAGAGTCCCTTGGACTGCAAGAAGATCCAACAAGTCCATCCTAAAGGAGATCAGTCCTGGGTGTTCATTGGTAGGACTGATGTTGAAGCTGAAACTCCAATAGTTTGGCCACCTGATGCGGAGAGCTGACTCATTTGAAAAGACCCTGATGCTGCGAAAGATTGAGGGCAGGAGGAGAAGGGGATGACAGAGGATGAGATGGTTGGATGGCATCACCTACTCGACAGACATGGGTTTGGGTGGACTCCAGGAGTTGCTGATGGACAGGGAGGCCTGGCGTGCTGCGGTTCATGAGGTCACAAAGAATCGGACATGACTGAGCGACTGAACTGAACTGAACTAAATTCCCTCTTTCATTACTCCCCATACACTGAAACGCAGTAAGATGCTTCCTCTCTGGGCATTTTGAGAAGAGGGAAAGCCTCTACTATAGAGTTGATTAAAGTACTGAAAAGCTCTTGAAGCGTATGAAGCTTGCAGTCATACAGTCAAAGAGAAGGTGAATGGCAGATCTAAGTAGAAAGAGGTTGAGTCCTTCCACTTCTAGTGATCCTCTCCCTACTTCAGCCCCACAGTCTCATACTTGTTAAAATCTGATTTGCTAAAGTCTGATACCAAGCCTATGTTACCAGAAAATGTGGCCACCAGCCCAGCACACTAAAGAGATTTTCAAAACACAAAGAAGTACTGAATGGATTAACATTTCACCTGAGACACACCTTGAGTGAACAACTCCAGTGTGATCTTATTTTGTAAAACATCTCTGTTACAGGAAAACTCTAGGCATTTCTCTGTGCTCAAAGCAAATGGACTTAAAAGCAGAATCTCATTGTAATAAAAAGTGAAAAAAGAAGCAACTGCTTCTATCCATGCAATCATTCTAAGAAACAGAAAGAAGGAAGCATTCACTCACATTTTTATGCCTTTGAGGTTTTCTTTTACTCCTTGAATTGAGGAGAATCTGGACCCAAGGTATTACATATATACACCTCCGTGTGAATTTTCCTGTCTTTCCCGCTCACCATTGATAGCAAGATTTCAAAACAAAACAAATCAAAACAAAAAACAGGAAGACATAAAGCGAACATGCCCAGAAACATGGAAAATTTTAAGTTAAGGAAGAATCATGTACAGGTTTGTGGGTCAGGGAGCTTTTGGGGGGGGGGGGGGGGGGGGGGCGCACAATCACATTTTGCCCAAAATAGAAGATAAAGGGTATTGATATTGAAGAAAGAGTTCAAGATTCTGAGATTGATAGGAGTGAATCTAGGGAAAAGGAATTAACCATCTCTTCATATTTAAGTCTGATGGAGCCCCTCTATATGGACTGCCTGGTCCTGGCTTCCACATGATCATCATAACGTACAGAGTGTCAGAAATTCAGATGAAAGCAGAAAACGCCTTGTAAGGAAAATCAGAGGAAAGAGGATAAAGATGGGGAAACTCTACAATGTATTCACAAAGGGAGAATGAACACTTGGTCTCTCTTCTGATGATCATGCAAATGGAAAACGGTTTAACAGTCAGGCCCTGTAGTATAGATTACTAAAGAGCAGGACAGATTTCTCACAACTCCTGTAGAAATGCAGGGTTTGAGGAGCTTTACATCAGCATTGATTCTCAGTCATTCACAATCATTAGGTGTGGGCCCTACTTAAAATACAGCACAGAGTGTCATGACCAGGGCTCCTGAATCAAGACAATCACAACAATGATCACGTATTGAAGACTTACTAGGTACTTGACACTAAAGCATAAAAATAATTTGAGAGTCAGGTGTTGACTTCGTTGCTTCCAAACAGAAAATTAAGACAGCTTAAGTGACTTGCTTGGGGTCACAGGATAAGTAAAAGACAGAGCCACGATGTCAACCTTCATGATTCTAAACCCATCCTCTCCCCATGAAGATACCTACCTCATCATACCCCAGCTCACCGCTATGCAAAACTATAATCTACCATTTCCAACAGTCACTAACATAAGACAGTCCCATGTTTACATGAAACCTTAAAATCATGAACTCGAATGACACACACCTGGGAGGGAAATCTCATCTCATTCATGTAAAATATAAATCTTTGCTCTTTCCTATAGTGTAACACTCAGTGAAACCTTAAGTCGTTTTTATTATCAATGAAGATGATGATGTCCTATGGAATTTTTACCATTCATTTCATCCCCTGACTCAAGCACTAAAATGACAAAGCCTATGAGGAACTGCACTCATTGTTTTGTTAAAGACTGTCACGACCACCTGCTTTCTACCATTACCAGAAAGAAAATGTGACTTCTTTCATCTCTGTCCCCCTCTGCAACATTCATATAGAGATAACCTGGCTGTAACTGCATTTTTCCAGTTTAAAAATTTAAAGCCAATAAATCCCAAGCACCACCGGGTTATTCTGCTAGACTTGTCCTTCATCCGGTTCAGCTACAGAAGGGGATAATGATCTGTCATAAAGGTAAATTCATTACCACAAGATAATATCATCATACTCCTACTGCCCATTTTCACAGCCAGGCGCACTCTCTCTCTGCGATGCTGTGTCTCAGTTCTCCCGGGAGCAGTTTACCGCTGACATAATAATAATAATAACAACAACAGCTTACATTTATAAGGAGACAAGACTGCCTATATTTTCTATCTCTTGACAAAGAATAGCTCCCAGTTCTACTTCAGATGCATCAGTTATCACCACAAAAGGCCCAGGAAAATCTGGAGTCTTTAAAAGATGCCTATAAATGGATCTGCTAAAGGTTCATGAAAGTTTTGCTATCACACACAGGTGACTCAATTGCCAGCTTCCTTGTGCTGGGGAAAACACAACAAGGAAACATGATCATATATGGGTCCTGGAAATGATTCTTTAGAGATTATTGGCTGATTCACTTGATCATTTGGCATACTCATCCAGGTGACTGGATTTCATTACGGTTTTTAAGAAATCACATTTTCTGGTGTTGATTGTGGTATGGATACTGTAAAAGGCCTAAATCCTTCCATATTCATGCCATACCATGGGACTTTTTTTCCTAAAGACACTGCTTTAGGTTGAAATGAGTAATCTACTCTCCATTAATCAACCCAAGGATTTCTGAACCCCTTCTACACGCACAGTACTGTGTTAGATGTCGTAGAGGAAAGCAAGATGGATCAAAAATGGATGACCCTGCAAAAGACATGCCAGAGCAGAGTGGGTCCCAAACTTTGGCACAGGGTGACTCTTCTTATATCATGAGAGTTTTGCATTCTTCAGTATGCAGGACAGCCAGTGCGTGGCTGCGCATCCCCTGGATGTGGCAGAACAGGTAACCCTGATGCTATGAACAACTCATCCAGGACTTCCAGGCCAGAAAGTGGGCACTGCATATGTGTGAGTGGGGATGGGACGGCACTAGTAAAGACCCGCCATGAACTAGGTGATTGGGGGCCAACATCATTTTGTGGGTAACCTCATAAATCAATGATGGACAGGGAAGTCTGGTGTTCATGGCGTCGCAAAGAGTCGGATACAACTGAGCAACTAAACTGAACTTGTAAATCAATAATGGTAAGACGTGGGTGTGAGAAAGCATTCTAGAAGCAACAGCCAAGAAATCAGAAAAACTCTACACCAACTCCTACAGAACTCTTCACCAAATCCTGATCCAAGAATGATTCTGGGGTTTGCAGGTGAGAGATGGAATGGTCAAAAGACAGGCATGCAGGCAGAGGAAAGCAAAGAGGCCGACTAGCGAGTCCCTGAAAACATTCAGGAGACAGTTGTCTTGATAACAGAAAGACGGTCCTTTAGAGCCAGCCTCCAGGTTTGAAATCCAGCCATAGCTGTTTACAGTCTGAGCCTCAGAGTCTGCATCTGCTAAATGGAACGAATTCTGTCCATCAGAGGATAAAATAAGAGGGTGGGTACTGAAGAGATGATGGCTGTCCTTTTTGCTTCCATGCCAATGGAGGAGCAGGTCACCTCGGGTTTGGCCCCAGGATGTGCAGAAAGAATTCTCAAATGCTTCCACGGGGACTTATAACAACTGTCTGGGTTCTCAGATTATCTGCTTAAAAGGTTTGCATGGATATCAGATTTCATGAGTCTGCTTGTCACAGACACTGCCGCTAAGTAGAGTCTCTGAAGTGTAACTTGTGATTTCTCTGATATTTCTCTTGTTTTCTGCTGCCCCTCAAAAGTGCAGAGACTTTTCTGCAGGGCCAGCAATGGCCATCTTGTGAGTAACGGAGGCTTGGTAAGGTGCACTCGGCCTGTGGGGCCATGAAGCTACCTTCTGCCCCAGTAGCTCCTCGCCCCTTTATTCTCTGCCCTGATACCCAATTCCAGGAACTTCTCATTCCTTCCAAGTGGCCACCCTTTCTCATGCTCTCCTTCCCCTTTCATGTGGTCTCTGCTCTCCATCTCAGTCTCTCTCCTCTGGTTCTCCACCTTATCTCCACTTTCTACCTGCCTGCTCCCCTCTTCCCTCCTTCCAAGGGGTTACTGCTCCCCTTCTCCCATGCCCAGCATGCACGCTGACATACATGCCATTTCCACCATTTCACCTCTGCCCTAACAACACACTCTGTTATTTTGTGTGTGTGGTAGGAATTTGGATAAGGGACCAGGAAGTGTCAGACTTGAAAAGCCAAGAGATCTACTTAAATTTCATTGTGACAGTCATGATGGTCACAACAAATGTTTGACAAGTAGCCTCATCTGACCCCCTGCTGTGACACAAACACTACTGTTATTCCAATTTTCAGATGAGATTAAGAGACCTGGAGAAAGATGCAGTTATTCATTGGAGACTGGTGACTCCAAGATCACCTTTTGCCTCATAGCTTCCCTCTTCTTTGCTTCCTATCAGGAAGGAAGCAAAGGTCATGCCAGGTTTCAGTTCCTCACAGATTTGAGTGTTTCAGGAAATACTAAAGCTTCCCAGGTGACTCAGTGGTAACAAATCCGCCTGTCAGTGCAGGAGATGCAAGAGATGCAATTTCAAACCCTGGGTTGGGAAGATCCCCTGGAGAAGGAAACGGTAACCGGCTCCAGTATTCTGCCTGGGAAATCACATGGACAGAGGAGTCTGGGGGGCTACAGTCCATGGGGTTGCAGAGTCAGACATGACCAAGCCGCTGAGCACACACGCACCCGTGCAAGGAAACAGTGTATGCGCTACAGATATTTCTAGTGATGCTAGGAACTTGCACCTCTCTACTCCTACCAAAGGGAAAGTGAAGTCACTCAGTCGTGTCCGACTCTTTGCAACCCCATGGACTGTAGCTTACCAGGCTCCTCTGTCCATGGGATTCTCCAGGCAAGAATACTGGAGTGGGTTGCCATTTCCTTCTCCTACCAAGGATCAGCTTATATATAGAGGGTCAGCTGAAGGTCAACGCTCCAGTCTCTCGGACTGATTAGTCTTGCTGATTACCCTTGCTGCCTCCTCATGGTCATTCCACAAAGTCCTGTCTTCCTGGGCAGATCCTTGTCAGCCCTATTAAAAAAATATCTCAACTCTGAACTCCCCATATTTTCTTTCTCCCATACTTCTAAACCAGCAGTTCTTTGAAAAGGAATACATACACTTACTCTAGCTAGAGATTTAACCAAAGGAATTTTAGGTTAAATGTAACTAATGCTTAGTATGCTTTCGCTTTAGAGGTCAAGCTCAAGTAAACTCAGAATAGAGATAACACAGCTTAATGCTGTCACCATGATCTCTTATCTGGATTACTATGGTGGCGCCCTAATTGGTTTCCCTTCTTCTGCCCTTGACTCCTACAGCCTACCCTCCAGGGCAGGAGATCCTGTCTCTCCTGTGCTCAAACCCTGCCAATGGCATGCATGCATTGAGAGTCAAAGCCAGAGTCTGAAAACAGCCTTGCTGCTAAGTCGCTTCAGTCGTGCCCGACTCTGTGCGACCCCATAGATGACAGCCCATCAGGCTCCCCCATCCCTGGGATTCTCTAGGCAAGAATACTCGAGTGGGTTGCCGTTTCCTTCTCCAATGCATGAAAGTGAAAAGTCAAAGTGAAGTCGCTCAGTCGTGTCCGACTCTTTGCGACCCCATGGACTGCAGCCTACCAGGCTCCTCTGTCCATGGGATTTTCCAGGCAAGAGTTCTGGAGTGGGGTGCCACAGCCTTAGTGCATCCCAAAGTGTGATCCCTGAACCAGCAGCAGAAGCAGCACATGGAAGCTTGTTAGAAATGCAAATTCTGAATCAGACACTCTAGGGGCAATGTGCCCAGCAACGTGTGTTTTAACAACAGTCTTCCGAGTGAATGTGATGCTGCTAAAGTTTGACGACCACTGCCCTGTATAAGCTGCTCTCGTCCCCAGCCCTTTACCTGAGTCCCTCTCCTACTCTCCACCTCACTCCCTTCATTCCATCTTCACTAGTCCTCCCCCAGATATCTTCCTGTCCCACTCCATCACCTCCTTCTCATCTGTTTAAATGTCACTTTCTCAGTAAGGTGTTTGTGGACATTTTCTTAAAACCCCAACTGCTCCTGACTCCCCACTCCATCTCCTTTCTTAATTTTTCTCCACTTTTCACCAGCTGGCACACTATCCCTTTTTCTGATTTATGTTTGAATTCTGTCTCCATCAACTAGAATGTAGTTGCAGGGTGGAGGGGTAGGGTTTAGATGACTCATTCACAGATATATCCTGTGCCACTAAAAAGGCATCTGGCACAAAGCAGGTACTTAAACACATATTTATCAAATGTTGAGGGAGGAATGGTTATGTTCTGCCATGAGTAGTCATGTCACTTGTGCAACATGTTCAAGTTCTCTGAGCCTCAGTTTCCTCATTGATAAAAAAGAGGATTTGTGCATGCTAAGCCATTTAGTCATGTCTGAATCTTTGCGACGCTATGGACTGTAGCCCACCAGGCTCCTCTGTCCATGGGGATTCTGCAGGCAAGGATACTGGAGTGGATTGCCATGCCCTCCTCCAGGGTACCTGCCCTTCCCAGGGATCAAACCCATGTCTCTTAAGTCTCCTGCATTGGCAGGTGGGTTCTTTACCACTAGCGCCACCTGAGTGAAGTGAAAGTTGCTCAGTTATGTCTGACTCTTTGCAACCTCATGGACTGTAGTCCATGGAATTCTCCAGGCCAAAATACTGGAGTGGGTAGCCTTTCCTTTCTCCAGCGGATCTTCCCAGCCCTGGGATAGAACCCAGGTCTCCTGCAGTGTGGGCAGATTCTTTACCAGCTGAGCCACAAGGGAAGCCCAAGAATACTGGAGTAGGTAGCCTATCCCTTCTCCAGTGGATCTTCCCGGCCCAGGAATCGAACCAGGGTCTCCTGCACCACAGGCAGATTCTTTACCAACTGAGCTATCAGGGAAGTCCATCTTGGGAAGCCCTAAAAAAAGAGGACTGAATAAGGTGAAAAGCCCTACACGGTGTTCAGCTCTTTTTAGTCACGTAATTAAAAGTAGCAATTCTGATCATCAGAATAGGGGGAAAAAAATCTCAAGCAATATCATTAGAACCAAGTGAAAAGTAATAGTCTGAAAGTTTAAAAGATTTTTTCTTTTTCCTTCAGTTTGGAGAACATTTGGAGGGGTAGCAGGGGGGACTAAAGATATATTCCCCTTTCTAGGAACAGGTTGTTGGGAAAAGGAATAATCCTCCTGTGTTGAAACTGCTCTCCCCAAAGACAGCATTCTAATGAATCAAGGAGAAAGGAATTACAAACATCCAATTTAATTATTCTTCAAAAACAAAATGCATATTGAATAGGAAACACATTGAAAACTTAAGATTTGTTTGTGGCTGTTTTTTCCAAAATATTGCAATAAAATGTTTGGGAACATCTAATAAAACTACGCAGCTGGATTTTCCTGCCCCCAAACTAATTCATGCTGATTCCAAGGCAGGTCACAAGGTCTGCAGGCTTTATTTTTGATGCATTCGTTATAACTGTTACTATGGACAGAGACTAAACACAAAAAATAAAACATCCTGCTGGGGAATGATCTACCAAACACACACCACATGTTTTCTCTTCCATCATTAGTCTAAGGGGGATTTCCACATAACCAAGATTCTTAGAAACGGCGCTCTCACTCGTCATTGCTGCATATTCCCACTTAGTCACTGTCTTGGGACCTCCCAGTTCTCTGATGAAATAAATCTGAAGTTACACATTAAAAAATGACTATAGCCAGGAATTGGTATTTGGAGAACAAAACTCTCTTTTCATAGTGTTATGCTTCACAGGAGAACATCAGGCTATACTGTTCAGCATTTTACTGTTCACGTTGTTAACAGGACCGCACTCCATGTGGTTTCTACTAGGAGTGAAGACTTCTCAAATCCCCATCCCAAGTATCCAGGTGAGGATATGGATTACCAGCCTACACCTTTCTGCAATGAATGAACAGGGTCAAAAGAAAATCTGATCTGCAAGAGGAAGCCACTGTTGTCAAAATACACACCTTCACACCTACTACTTTATCCCATGTTTAAATAACCCTTTTAGTCCTAAGCAACAATAGTGTGTGCACGTAATATTTTAAGTAGAAAAGTTCTCTCTCAGCGAGGGGTCTGGATGAGACACAAATGCAAGGTCACCAGGCCAGCGGTGACTGTGTTCTGCCAACACACACCTTACCAAGAGGCACTGGCACTGGCTTTTGTAGGTGACCTGGCTTGGACAGAACCTACCGTCACTTCCCCTGAAGAACCCAGAGTTCTTTCCACTTGGGGAAAGTGCTTTCAGACAAGAATCTGATATCAATCATTTCTATTTGGAGGAGAATTAAATCAGCGTGTGCGCACTCTCTCTCTCAGAAGGCTTTGCATTCAGTTCTGGTTCCCTTTATCCAACAATAGACATGATCCACTGCTAAAAGAATCTTCAAGCAATTGGGGAACTTGAGAATTTTTTAAAATACTTAGAAAATAATCATAAGGGCAAATATCTGTTTTCCCTACATCCTGGCAACAATCATGTTAAGGAGCCACAGTTTCCACCTTGAAAGGCAGAGTCTGCTTGTTTACTCTGTGAAGTATAATGATTCAGTGCTTAAGCACTTTGTCCATGGAAGTCTCCAGTCAAGAATACTGGAGTGGGTAGCCATTCCCTTCTCCAGGGGATCTTCCTGACCCAGGGATCAAACCCGGGTCTCCTGCACGCTGGCAGTTTCTTTACGGTCTGAGCCACCAGGGTAGCCTCCTTTAAGCAATTATCACTTCTTAAAACACATCAGTAACCAAGTGCCTAGCCATGAGAAACATTTAAAACCATGTGAAGACAATGAGATCTACCTATTGCCATAGATTTTGTAAAGATCACAATGTCAGTTTCTCTAGCTTTTGCAAATTTTCTGAAAGATTAGAAGCAGGTTTCATTATGGATTATCCCAAATAATTTTCATTAAATTAGACGTTTGCATTAGTTTCTCACCTTCTAGTTAGTGGACCCTAAAAGAAGCTAGTTTATCAAATCCTCTCTTGCATCCACGTCCCTAACATTGAATACCCCTCTATCCCCCAAGTCCTCCTGCTGAAGTTCCACATGAAAATACTACAACTAAGAGCCATGAAAATCTTTCTTCCCTTGAGGAACGGATATGCATCATCTCATAGGTAATGAGATTCATAATTAATCATGGGTATTTCTCTTTTTCCTTCGGCTGCCAGGAAGTTCAGAAACAAGCTTATGGCTCAGCACTATTAACAATGTAGAACAGCAGAACAGAATCTTTTTAAATTATCTTTAATTTAATTTAAATTTAAATTTAATTTCAATTTAATTATCTTTCTACCTTAATTTATATATTTCCCAGTCTTCATTTTTTTAACTTGCTTATATTTTCCACTTTACTGTTTTCTTAGTAAATAAGCCTTCCAATCTTTATAAAATGGAAGTTCATGTATATACAAATTAAATTATGTTGAGTTAGTCAAAAAGTTCATTTGGCTTTTGCATAACATCGTATGGAAAAACCCAAACATTTTGGCCAACTTAGTAAATATATACACATACACAAATTATATACCCACACTTATCTGCAAAGGTAACAATTTTATAGTATATTTTCATGAAAAAGAACTATTACATGAAACAGAAATAAAATTAGCTGCACTGGATTACTCATTGTAAAGAATTATTTTAACAAGTACAACAAATCTCTGTGGGCTATCTACTAATCTATAGAAATAGTTATATCACATTTTAATGGCATTTTCTGTACTCTTATTTTACAAATGTGGATTTAGAGTTCTTGGAGTCTAAGTTCTAAAATGCATTATTCTCAAAAATTTCAGACAAGTGACACTTTTTAAAAATTCAATATGCTTTATTCAGACTCTAGTGAAATGGGTTTAGATCTATTTGAATATCATGTAATTATACTTAGAAAAGCTCCACAAGATATCCCATGAAATAACACAAAGGAAGCTGTTTTGCAAAACTCCAAGGTATAATACAAATGCTAGCAATTATTGCTATTACCCATAGCTTATAAAACATGATCATCAGAGGTGAGCTGTACATTTCTGCTAAGAATGCTGATAACTGTGAAGATAGCCTGCTCATTGATTCAAATTTTTGTAAGTCCCAGACCTTTAACAGGACTCTACAAAATAAGGATATACTTAAGAATCCTCAGATATTTGAAGACTCTTTGATCTCCTGAGAGTGGGATTCAATAGTAAATTTTAAAGTAGTCTTCATATGCAACTGAAGTAAAAAACTTTCATCCCTTAGGATAAGAGAGAAATATAATCGCAGTGAAGTTATTTGCCTGTTTGTTCCTTTCCTTCTGGTTATTAAATACAACCATGCTATTCACTAATAATCCAGGAAGCAAAGAACTAAGACATTAGCCAGCTTGTGTTCCAAACTAAAAAGAGGTTAAAAACACAGCATTGTAATACAAACACAGCTTATAAGTACAGCGTGTGTACCTACTGTTCTGCCATTTAAACTTTGAGTAGCTGTACAAACAAGTCTATCTTGAGGAAACAGACTGGGTAATTTTCCATTCCGACTGTTTGAGATTTCACCAAGAGCTTCAAACTTGCAGAAGTCTGTGTTGCCAGACATTTTCTTCAAATTTGTTATCTATAGTTCTCTCCATTAAGATTTCCCTTTAACAAAAATGCTTTCATTAAAGGTCGTGCTTTAAGTGAAAACTTTTCTTGCATAGACACAGAGATTAAATTAAAAAGAAAAATTAAAGACACAGTGGCCGCATTTGGGGGACGTAAGTTAAAATTCTCTTCTCCGCAGCAAAGACAGACTAAGATCAAGCTTTCAAACACTTGTGTCTTTCAAAGTTCAGAGGAAAGGAAGGTAAAATACTAGTCAATGAAAAGATCAAGACACAAAACTGCTGTAACAGCAGTAAATGTTAACAGTGATTTGAGGAATCTTTTGAGCCTTTTGACATGATGGGAATGTGTAGGAAAAGGAAAACTTCACCACTTAGTATGTAACTAGAGAAGACCATCTTCTCTTGGCTTCTGTAAACTCACTGGGACACTAAGGAGCTAGTGTCAAGCAATGGGAAAAGTTCTATTATATGATTATTCTGGGCTTCCCAAGTAGCGTTAATAGTAAAGAACCTGCCTGCCAATGCAGGAGATATAAGAGACACTTGGGTTTAATCCCTGGGTCGGGAAGATTCCTGGAGGAGGGCATGGCAACCCACTCCAGTATTCTTGCCTGGAGAATCCTATGGCCAGAGGAGGCCAGCGGGCTACAGTCCAGGAGTCGCACAGAGTCGGATCCGACTGAAGTGACTTGGCACACACACGATTATTTTAGATATGCATGAAACTACAATTTCATAAGCTTCAGGTCTCAAAACGCTCAAAATACCTGCTCTATAAATACAAGTGAGCACATATTTAGAGTGATTTTTATTGTGGAGAAAATAAACTGGATTTTATTTCCAAATTAATGCAGCCATGTTGAACAGAGGGCTTTTCCCAGTATGTTGTAAGTTATCAATAACTAAGTTCCTGGAGAAGGAAATGGCAACCCATTCTAGTATTCTTGCCTGGAAAATTCCATGGACAGAGGAGCCTGGTAGGCTACAGTCCATGAGGTCACAAAGAGTCAGCCATGACTGAGCACAAAAGAAAGTTCAATTCATTTAAGAAGGGCAATGAGGCATGGAAATATCATTTTAAATTAATGGAGCCCATGTTTTGAGCACTAGATATATACCAAGCACTATGCTAAGAATCTATGAATTATCTCATTTAAGACTCTTAACAACTATGAGGTAGGTATTGTTACCTCCTCTTTATAGAAGAGTAAACCAAGGCTCCGAGAACAGTTACTTATCCAAGAGTTTAGCTAATTAATGGCTCAACCAGGACTGGAGCAGTTTTCTGAGTTCTTAATTCAATGCCTTCTCCAGCACTCTGGCTAGTTGAGTGGTGGGGTGGGGTTAAGCCAAATTCTGAAAAGAACCTGCCTGCCAATGCAGGAGTAAGCCCTCCAAGAAGTGTCAACTGATAGCATATTTGGTTTACCCCACAGGGAGAATTTCAAAGGGGAGGCTAACATGAATGTCATCCCGTAGACACTTTGCCTTCTGTTGCCGCTCATTTTACCTTGCACAAGTCATACCAGATGATGGCTGTTTTCAAAGTTCATCATAAACACTCAGACACACAGTGACTCTGGTGGCTGTTTCCCTGATTTGGACATGCCTCTTCCTTCTTCCTCCTCACTTTTCTTCTCTGCTGGGTGAAATCTAACTTACCACTCCTTGTCTCTAAAATCTGAATTCAAGCATTCTCTCGCCTATGTCCACTGAGCACTTTGTCCGCTTCCCTCTTAGAGCACTTTGCGTATTTATCTTGCGTATTAGGAGTGTACATGTCTATCACTGGGAGGAAAAAAAGTTCGTCTCTTAAAGGACTGCATCCAAATACCCTGGCATCACCTGTGTGTCCCAAAAAGCACCCTAAATATAACAGGGGCTCAATAAATGTTTCATATGTAGTTAAAATAGGAAACTTAGGTTCCACTACTATAAACACTTCTATCAAAGAAAGGACTATTCCCAAAGCAACCAGGGAGTATTTTTGCTCACTCTTCTTTTTGAAAGGATTTTTCAGACAGCCTATCACCATTCCAAGGAAGGTAATGGGGCTATTTTTCTGTTTAGGAACCAGTGGTTTAAGTAATGTAAGCTATGGATCAGTGGTTTGCAATGATGGGGCTGATCGAAAGACAATCACACTGAGCATTGCTAAGGTTAATGGCATTGCCTCTTACGGAGGAAATATAAAAGTGGAAGATAGGGAAGAAACCAATAAAAACATTTACACACACCTTTAATGGTATGCAGAGTAGAACCCACTTAAATGAATACCAACTAATGAAAACATCTTGAAAAGAGAGTGATTTTTAAAGAAACCTTTTATCTACAGGTCCTATATTTAGAGAGCAAACCTTTTAAATGAATTCAGGGTAAAAAAGGAATTAAACTAGCAATTGTTGTGATTCATTGTGGTTCATATAACTTACATCGGGCCAGAGAAATGAATGAACCATTTAACAAAGGAAGCTCTTCTCCACCAATTTATGTCATATTTGTCAGAGTATAAGTAAGAGCCTCCTCAGCAGGTACCACACAGCAAAAAAAAAAAAAAAAGGTCTTGGCAATGACTAAACCTTGCTTGTTCTGCTATACTTCTATATGGGATGAATTGTAGACTTTTCTGAGAAGGTGTGGTGAGAGAATTTGGTTCAACCAGAAAAATGCATGAAAACAAAAAATGTACTCCCATAGCACTCCCAATACAGACTGGATGTTTTCTTCTATGAAGCCTATATTTTCTTTTTAAAAATAAACTTTGATATCTTGAAGACACAAGTATCTGGTAGTCAGGGATTATTAGTGGGTAGAAATGGAAGTTCGAAGGCAGAGATAAAGTTGGGATTAGAAGATGCTTAAAATTTCTTTCTGAACCTTAGAGATAATTTGTCAGAGAATTTCAAGTCTATGCTTTACAGATCTTTCAGATCAGTGGCTTAAGAAAAAGGATGCTAATATTTCCTCTTAAGATCACTAAATATACATAGGAATTACTGGAAACAACTATATCCCTATAACTCTCACGATTTGCCAAAACAACAAATACACAGAGTTAGAGCCTATTTTATCTCTGACCTGATTGTTCCAGAAAAAGAAAAATTTAAGCAAAAGCCAACTAAAAGTGTAGACCCACTTTTAGAATATACTCAATGCAAATAAGAAAAAGGACTGGGGATTCAAGGGAGTTTAAGACAATAAACCTGAGTCAATTTGAAATCAGACACTGATATATTGACACAGTCTGAAGGTGCCTTAGATTCATTCTGGACCAGCTGGAATATCATCAGAAACTGTGGGTTTCACGTATCTGTTTGTTAGGGCTTTCTGAGATAAATTTGGATGTTTACCTTTTTAAAAATGATGTTCAAAATTTTAGAATTCCAACTGCGTTCAGAATAGTACCGGTGAAAGTGGTGCCCCAGTAAATGCAAAAAGAATATCTTTCTGTAGGTACGGGGGGTGGGGGAAGCCATGTGCCAAATAGTAAAATACACGCCCCCTGGAGAGGCACATTCATCCCCCATGCAGCAGCTTTAAAGCCATATTTACTTGAAAATGAGCACTGCTGGGCTGAGAGGAGAAAAATATGAAATACACTCAGTAGCCTCCTAGCATTTTCCAGGGGATCAAGGAAGGAAATGAAGAAATTCCTGATGATCTGAAGTTATTACAACAGCTCATTGTATTATACATGGCTTGATTGCTTATAAAGTGCTTTCAGACACATCATCTGATTATACTTTTACTAAAACCTTGGGAGAGAAGAAAGGCAAGAATCACCTGTTTCCATTTCACAGATGAGGAAGCTGAGACACAAAAGGTTAAGTACATTTCCAGGGTCAGTTAGGAAGTGGGAAAGTCCACATGCAAATGTTTTAAAAAACATTTCACAGCCAGAAAGGTGACAAAATTAGGGGTGTCCCATCCCTCTTGCACCCATGCACCTGTCAAAGCTCAAATCAGAAGACTGGGTTTTTCCTCCCAAAACCCAGCTTCCTCTACTAGGAAGAACTGTCAAGCTCATCACTCCTTCAAATTTCATGCTTGCTCTTTACCCTATAGGAAAAGAAGAGTGAAGAAGATAGAGACCAGGTCTTATATTTATGCTTCTCCATAAAGTATCGTTTAAGACGCTTGTTAAAATCACATGAAGTGGCCTTTCTTGTCATACATGTACTTGCTTAAATGCTCACAAAGAACCCACTTCCATCTTATTCTTGCCTTCCTTTGCTCTGCTCAATCTCCCATTGCAAAGATTCCTTCATGTCAAAGTCAGCTTAGCCAGGTGACTCGCATTTGTCTCACACTGCGATAAGCTACACCCAGCTCGGCCTCACACAAGATTTCCCTTCATTGTGTGGGAAGCTGACGGCTGCGGGCAGACGAGGACGGCAGCGGCAGAGAACAGAGCGGACCAGGAGATGCACAGCTTGCGATGCTGCCAGCCCTAGCCAAGTCCCAGGGAAAACCGCACCTGTTGCAAGTTGCAACCGCACAGCTTTTAAGGCTCTGAAACAGGAGGAAATGGGCTGGGGACTGCGCAGGGCTAAGTGGAGGCCCAGCAAATACAGATCAAGTCATCTATCACCTTCCCAGCAGCAGACTTCTCTAGAGAGCTTGTGCTGCAGGCTCTCCTATACATGCCAGACAAAAGCAGTACCCTAAAGGCATCGGGGAGAGTCATTCAGTTCTGCACTTACAACTGGTATTCATCCACACACACACTGGATGGTAGTAGGCACTGTACTAAAGCAAAAATGGTGGGTGATCAGGGGTATATAGTCCCTGCCTTCATGGGGTTTACAATCTACTTTATAATGAGGCTGGCCTTTGCAGATGTTATTCCCAGAAGCACATAAATAAGTGAGACATGAAAATTGCCATAATTTGATTAGAAATTCTGAACGAATGTCTTTCAAATAAACTTTACAACTTGGAAAGTTAAGAGAACAATTTCAATAGCCTTTCAAGTAACTACTGGACTTCAGTCTATTTGGGGGACAAGGGGAGAGAAGGAGAAGCCTAAGCAAGGCAGAGTGATAATAGAGTGGAAAGAATTTTTGATAGGGACATGATATTCAGGGTCTCGGGTCTACTGCTAATTTATGTGTTATCTCAGGCATATCTCTTTGCTTCTCTGGGCTTCATCAATCCTGTAACTAATGCTTGGAACAGTGTCAGGCATCCAGCAGATGTTTAATAAATAAATATTGGTTGACTGGATGAACAATACGTGAAGGTTTAGTGTGAATATCTCTGTGGTTCACTATAGACATTAGAGATAAGAACAAACAACGTAGATTCGTGCAATTTTCTTACACCCTCAATGACGCACCAGAAAATAGTGTCAAAGGGGCTGAGTGGCCCGCAGGAAAACGTGGGCCTATGACTGCTTGCGATACTTTCTCACTGCATCCTTCACGCTTGAATTTTGTGACAATTTAAACTCAACAAAGAGCCTTTTTCTGATTCCAACCCAGTAGGCTAGTTCCTTGGCTAGCAAGTTCAGTGGTGCCATGCTAAGCTCTTTCTTCAATATTTACAGAATAAAAGGCAATTTTGGGTTTAGCTTTGAGTGCATCAGATTTTGACAGCTTGGAAATGTCATTCTCAGAGCAAGGACTTTTCGCACGCACAGAATCCTGCCTCTAACTGTGCTATAAATGCAAATGCAAATATCCTTGACCAGAAAACCTTGAGCATCATGTTCTAAGAATGTTAGTGAGATTACATGAAGTTCTTTTTAACTGTATTAGTTTCCATCCAACATCTCCTAAATTGAATTAGAGTAAAGTGGGGGAAGGCCTAGGTTCGAAAGGTGGATGCCAAAGAAGTCACATTTTAATTTTGTATCTGTCTCTCATTTATGGATGCTTTCTATCTGTCAGCCAAGAAGTCAGCAAGCTTCCCTCCAAGGGAAACATGCTGGATGACTGGCCATCCAAGAATTAAACATGATATGACTATCGTGTATTAAAAACTGTTCAGACACACCATGCCTTAGCCAAATTGAGCCTTACATGGTGGATCAAATGTTCTTTTTGCTTAATAAGGATGCTATATCTTTTCTCTCACATATACAGAAGCTGAGAATCCCATTTATTATCAAGATCACTAGCATTCTTTGATTAGGAAAATATATTGGTGGTACATTTCTTATTAATAAAGGAGACCCTCTAAGAACATAAGATTGTAAAATTCAAGGAAATAAGATACAGTGAAACTCCTCTGCATTTAGAACTAAACAAGAACACGAAGAGTTTCGCTGGTGACTCAGTTTGTAAAGAATCCACCTGCAATGCAGGAGACCCAAGTTTGATCCCTGGATCGGGAAGATCTCCTGGAGAAGAAAATGGCAACCCACTCCAGTATTTTTGCCTGGAAAATTCCATGGACAGAGGAGGCTGATGGGCTATAGTCCATGGGGTTGCAAGAGAGGGACCCAACTTAGTGACTAAACCACCACCAAGAACAAGAAGCAGCTCAGAGAGGAGAGGGTAAGGGAGAAAAAGAGAGGGCAATGGCAACATGGCACAGCCACCCCAGTGTTTTGAGGAGCAGAGTGTGTAAAATCAGTATGAAGTGGCTTGTGTATTCTGAGAGCTCCCTCCCCCACTCCATTACCATACAACTCCACCAACCTCAGCAACTCAGATAAAATTCTATGTGTGCACAGAACAGAATCATGGAGAAAAGGCTCATCCCAACATCTAGGACACAGGCCATGGGAGAGGGCATTGTTCAGCTTGAAAAAAGACCTATCACTTAAACTAACTGCAGGTGTAGGAACCGAGAACCAAGGGGCCTTAGCCTGAAAGCTCTCCCCAAAACATGCAGAAACTGGGTGAGGTTCAGACTGTTTCAGAGTGTGGAGTGGAGGTCTGAGCTCATTGTAAGGTGCAAGAAAGCTATAGGCAATATCTAGGAACATACATACATTTCAGTATTTGTGTGTAATGGAGGTTTGAGCTCATTCTAAGGGGCAAGAAAGCCATAGGTAATATCTAGGAACATAAACACATTTCAGTATTTAGGTCAAATGTTTAATAAAGCTCTTGTATGAACACCTATAGTTTAACTATTGCTGCTTCTTGCATAGTTTTTATCATTTGTACCCACTTTCATCACGGACCCTAAATACCTTCAGGAGATCAGTCAAAATTCATGGCAAATATTTATTTAAATATTCATCTTCCTTATTAGAATATGTGTTTGATGAACATTGGGCTGCACCTCATTTATCTTTATATTCCCATTGCCTAACACAAGGAGTAGCACATACATTATGAATAATAAATATACAGATGACTAAGAAAAGATGAGTTGGAAAGGGGTGAAATTACTTTTAAATATATATTATATTTCCCTGAAAAGACTCTGAACTCCTAAAATGGTGGTTATCAGGGACTAGGGGTGGGAAAATGCAAGAGATGTTACTTCAGGGTGCATACAACTAGTGGATAAGTAAGTCAGGAGCTCTAACACATGGTATGGTGATTATAGACAACAATACTATATTATACACATTAGACTTGCTAAGAGACTAGATCCTAATTATTCCCAACACTAGAAAATGATAATTGTGTAATGCCATAGAGGTGTCATCTAATGCTACAATGGCAATCATATTGCAATGTAAAGATATCAAATCAGCTTTAAACATACAAGATGTTATATGTCAAATATATCTTAGTTTGAGAAAAACACTTTTTCAAAGGTATAGAGAACAAACTAGTGGTTATCAGTGGGGAGAGGAATGTGGGAAGGGGCAAGATAGGGATGGGAGTGGGAAAAACTTTAAGCTCCTGAGGGCAAGATCCATTCATTCACTCATTTGTCCACTCATCATTCACTCCAAAATATTTATTTGATTGCCAGATACTATGTTTGGAACAGAAATTCCTTCCTACAAACATTGATTTCTTCCCCCAAGGGTAGTCTATTCTACATTATCTAGAATAGCCATGTCCTCAAAATACATATTAGGGAGACCAGAAGAAAACATTAGGTTTCTTATTATTATTTTGCATCTTCTAAAAAATAATGATGCATTTGTCATTAATAATGCCATCTCCCTCACTTGGTACCTATGTCAGATTGTCACACGTGATCCATGGTATATAACATTATCCCCAGGGAAATGTGGAATTCTGCAAATCTTTCTTATTGGTTTAATTTTAAGCATATTGTGACACATTACTCTTTACATTAGTTAATGTTCAGCTAAAACAAGTGACGAGATTGTCTAGTTTTAACTGATTAACCACTACTGGTGTATCAACACCACTGTCATTCTCTAACCTCATGTTTGCCATTTCCCTGGGAAGAAGGGGCAGGACATAGAGAAAACACAATGAAATAACACAGTCATTGTACTAATAATACAAATTATTTGAGATTATTATCACTGCCGAGTGTAAAGCATTCCAAGACATTTCAAAGCACCTCACTGCTTATCATCTGTACAATGCCAGGGCCTTCCCCAGAAAAGCAAAGCAGCACTTCTTCTGCCATTCACTAGCTGTTGACCATGGATCTGTGCCTCAGCCTCCCCGAACCTCATCGTCTAGGCCTTAGATTAGGCCAAATTAAGACAACACAGTGCAACAATTTAAAGTGCCTAGCACAGACACACACTAGTATTCTACTGAGGTCAGTTTTCTCACCACTCCTATTGATGCACAGAATCCACACTGGAAGAGCTCTGAACCCAGAACACAAATGTCCAACACAACAGTGTATGGTTAGGCGACCCCAACTTTGTTAAGCTACTGTATTCTGAAAGTATGATTTCCTTGGTCAATTTATATAGAGAAGCACTACCCAAGTCTCTTACTTTGAGCGGCTTTTTCCCGTGGCCCTTGCTATCAATTCTGCTTAGACAGAAGTGAGTTTAATAATTTCTGTTGAGATGAATAAAAGGATGCATTATGGAGGTGATGAACAGCCCTGGGCACAACTCCTCTTTATTGGCTCTTCCTGGTATCTGCTTTTCTCTTTTCCCCTCTCCTTCCAAAGGGAAAGTTAAGGGCTACTCCTAACTACTGGTCTACCACAGAGACTTTTGTATCTTTTCACTGTTAAAGACATCTTAAAATATTTTCCCTCTCATGGAGCCTATTTCTCAAAGTATTTAACTTACCATCTTTACTAAATACTGGGTCATTTATCTCCCCTCCATCTTTTATTAGATGAATTCAAACTACAACTGCCAAACAGGTCTCTCTCTGTTGTGCCATGACCAGTGAGCTCACAAAGTCAAAAGCAAAAATTGTCAGCCTACGCATCTTATTATCTAGGGAAAAATGCACAATTTCTTTTTTAAGATTTTTTTTTTCTTTGACTCCATTCAAGAACCACCAGTTGGTAACCACTGGTCAGGAACACTGTTAGCGCATGTTGAATTTTACTTATATAGCTTTCATGATCGCAATTTGCAAATCTACTAGAACTCACTGCACATGCATGTCCTGAGCACGGTTACCTTTAGAACTGACTGAGGCTCTGACAAGGTGACTCATCCCTTCTGTATATTAAAGATCTTACTTATAGTCCCAAACTGTAAGAAGGCATTAAATTGAAAAGCTTTCAGTTTGGACAGCATTTGCAATTTTAAAAGATAAACCTCTCTAAGGAGTTAACATGATCTGTGAATGGGGGACATGCTAGGAATCAGATATCCTAATGAACTTTGTCTTACTCACTTGAAATGGAGAATTAACCGATTCTTTTAAATAATTCAGAAATCTAAAATCAAAGGGATGATGTACAAATTTCTATTGTACTGCACAAAACTGGAGAGTGGAAATAAACTCCTTATTTTTATGTTTTCAATAAAACTACATTCCTACATCTTTTCCAAGTGAAATACTTTCAAATTCATTGGCAGTCATAATTGTTTTATGCCATCCAACAAATACAATGGCATCAGGTAAAAACACCTTACAACTACTTTTATACACTCCACCTTCAGCACAAAAATCAAATGAAAATTTGTTCCATTGTTTAAAAATATTCACTGTTGATCCATATAGGAATAGTGCTTGAGACTGTAGGAAAAAGAGTAAAAATGTTCATACGAAAAATAAGAACATAATTTTTCCAAAAGAATGTAATTTTGCCTCCAAAATTAAAAACAAGAAAATGACACATTCCAGATTGCCATCTAACACAGAGTTTGTTTCCATGAAGCAAAGAGGTGGATGAAAGAAAGGCACTGCTGCTGCTGCTAAGTCGCTTCAGTCGTGTCTGACTCTGTGCGACCCCGTAGACGGCAGCCCACCAGGCTCCCCCGACCCTGGGATTCTCCAGGCAAGAACACTGGAGTGGGCTGCCATTTCCTTCTCCAATGCATGAAAGTGAAAAGTGAAAGCGAAGTCGCTCAGTCGTGTCCGACTCTCAGCGACCCCATGGATTGCAGCCCACCAGGCTCCTCCGTCCATGGGATTTTCCAGGCAAGAGTACTGGAGGGGGGTGCCATTGCCTTCCCCTTGAAAGAAAGGTAGACTACACTTTATTGTGCATCTCCTATGAATCACTACAAGTTCTGGACAATTTATACATACACACATCCACAGAGATATATCCATATACATAATCTGCATAGAAACAGTCCTTTTACTTCCGAGGATTAATTAAGCCTGTGGGTGCCTGAGCAAGGCTGAGGCAGATACCTAAGAGTATGAGATGCTCATCCTAAATGAGCAAACACCACGGGGAAGGAAAGGAATGAACACTGCTTTAGCTCAAAACAAAACAGCAACTAAAATACATTACCTGAGAAGGTGATGGCATCCCACCTTATAAATAAGAAAACACAAGTCCAAGAGTTTGTCCAAATTTACGTCATCAATAAGTTACAGAACCCGAGTTTGAATACTGTTCTTTCTATAATGTAAGGTCATGGTTAAGCAATTAGCTTCTGACATGTAAGTTTGTAAACTCTGTCCTGTGAGTACTCTTTCTGCCTTCTTGACTGTGGGAAAGCTACCTAAATTCTTCTGTGTCTCAGTTTCCTCACCTGTAAAATGGGTACACTAATAATACCGATCTCCAAGGGTTGTATTAGAGTGAAATAAGGTCATGAATCTAGAACTCTTGGCACAGTGCCTTGCTGTGGTGGCCATAAAAATGAGCCACTCATATCACATGTGACAAGAAGCATCACTGCCTGACAACTCCAGTCGCTCCCCTCTGGATTTACTACCATGTTTGTTCCCGAGAGCTTCCTCCAGGCTCCCAGTAAATGATTAAAGAAGAGGATACTAACGCAGACTGGTTCCTATGGGGAGAAAAAAAAAAAACTTTATAACAAGTGACTGGCTCCAAGACTTTCCACTGGCCTGTACAAAACGTTCTTAGAAGCTCCCTCACGTCTAGGATTCTTCCTCCCCAATCCTCCTTTCCTTTCCTCTCCTCTCACAGGTATCAGATCAGTATTGCAGTCTGAAGCCTCTGCAGCCAACCTGGCTCCCTCCCTTTATAGCTCACAGATGTTAGCCCCCCACATCTCTGCACATCTAATTCCATAAGGGCATATCCTTCTTGGGAGACCTGAACTACCACACCAGCACATGGAAAACCCACAACAAATGTGAGCCATTATTAATAGCATGACTGTTACCAGCAAATTCATTATTTTTGTCATTACCTGGCTCCAAAGCCCAACACAGTTTAGCCCTCATTTCCAAAAGTGCTTTCCTTGAATCTGTGGACATTATCCTCTCTTTAAGTGGGGGGGTACAAAGACCACATCATGTTCTTATAACACATTCAAACATGTTTTGTCACAGCTAGTAAAACAGTCCTAAATGAGAACATAAATATATTATTTAGATTCCTGTAGAGCATAAAGAAAATAGCACCGTCTATTTTCAAGTCAACCTAAAGGTCTTTTCTCTACCTTACTTTTGAATGTGGACTTTTCCAGTGCTGTGTGATCTGACTGATTTTCTACTATCACCATCTTTCATGAGGCAAACAGTCTGCCAATATCTAGGACTTGCGACAAGATATACTTCCTTTGAAGAAGTGACTCACATGATGTCCCTATGCCTTACTCAATTACAGTTCCACTAATTAAACTTACACACTGACCTGGATGGGTTGAATGGCTCTCAACTACAGTATTGTACCTACTGACTATGCCACACAAGTGACTTATTGTTCCAAGACAACGTCTGGGCTACCGGCAGATGCAGAATGAATGGAATTTAAGCAGTTGAGTCATTAGAACTTCGTGATACTCTTCTCAGGTCTCATTTCCAGCAGGTTAAATTCCAGTGGTTTGACCCTTTGTGATCACTGAAATTATCACAGACTAATTGAACCTTTTCCAATCCTGCTCTTACTGCTGCCTGTGTAACCTCCACGGGAGTGTGCAGAGAACTAGGACTGGTGGCCAGATAAAATACATGACTTGGTTTAGATAAACAAGTCCTTTTTTGTAATAAATAGAGCCCATGTAATACTAAAATAGTTATTTGTTGTGGTTCTGCAAAGCAAATTTAACTTGGTATCTTGTGTTTTTATTTGCTAAATCTAGCAACAATTGGGAGGCAAAAAAATCAAGCTTCGTGGTCATGGACTTGAGACCTGAGGATTTACAATCTAAACAGAGTCCTGAGATAAGGGTTAAACTGAAGCCCCACAGATTTAGATCTCCATTAAATGAAAAAAAGAATTGTTTGCATGAGGGAGTATGTGAAGCCAAATATCCTATGCAAGTGACTCTGTTTTTCAGTAATGTATGCATAAGGGAAAACCTTTGGGGATACTGAAAGATACTGCCATGGCAGACGACAGTCTTCTTTGACGATGCTATGAATTAGGCCTTTTTGCTTTGTTCACCACTCAACATTAAGTATCTAACACAGCGCAAGGGCTCAGGGTATATCCACCACATCAAGGAATGAATGGATTTGGTATGTGCATTCCTTTGTCGAGCCTATTATAGTTTATCAAGGATTTGCTATGTCTTTCCTTGGCCAACAAAGTTCAATATAATTTGGCTTCCTGCTAGCCCTGTTGCCAACTGCTCTTCTTTCACTTATGTGCCACAAGCCACCCTAACCCTGATTGTTCCTCCAACATGCCTCTGGGTCTTTCCATTTACTGTTCCCTCTTTCTAGAAGAGAAGTCCCAAATATCTGCATAGTTCTCTTCTTTACTGCCATCAAGTCTTAGCTCAAAAGTCAACAGGTCAAAAAGGCCTTCCCTGACTACCTTCTGTAAAATAGTGCCCTATACTCCACTGTTTAGCCCTTGTGTGTGCATGCGTGCTAAGTCACTTCAGTCCTGTCCAACTCTGTGGCCCCCCAGGCTCCCCTGTCCATGGGATTCTCCAGACAAAAATACAGGAGTGGATTGCCATGCTCTCCTCCAGGTGATCTTCCCGACCCAGGGATGGAACCGTATCTCTTTCGTCTCCTGCGCTGGCAGGGGGTTCTTTACCCCTAGTGTCACCTAGAAAGCCCCGTTTTTCTGTATCTAGCTTTGTCTTTCTTCATAATATTTAACATCACCTGTTACATGTGTTTTCTTCCAGCAGAGATGTTATCTGTTTTACTCAGTAAATCTGGTTCTGAGAATACATCTGATAAATATTTGCTAAAGGAATGAATGAAGCCTTTTCCCCCTTACTAGATTACCAGGTCCTCCAGAACAGGAAGTCTGATCCATCTCTGTAGCTCCTCAATGCATCCAGCATATAGTCCAAATGTACCCAGCAGATTCTTAATAACTATCTGGGCTCCCCGGGTAGCTCAGTGGTAAAGAATCTGCCTGCCAATGCAGGAGACACAAGAGATACAGATTCGATCCCTGAGTTGGGAAGATCCCCTGGAAAAGGGAATGGCAACTCACCCCAATATTCTTGTCTGGAGAATCCCATGGACAGAGGAGCCTGACTGCAGCATTCCATGGGGTCACAAAGAGTTGGACATGACTGAGTGACTGAGCAAGCAGATGACTTATAAGAAAATTGAGGTGCGGGTCTTTAAGTGGCTTGGACAACTGATTTCTCCTTAACAGATGCTCAGTGTCAGGCTTATAATGGCAGCTCTTCTTTGCTAATCTGACCTATTCGGAAGCTGTGATTTGGCTTCTATTTGTTCATCTCTTGAGTTTACAAATTCAGCTTGCTGAGAAGCTCTCTGGTGGCAAACTACCTACAGAGATCTAAGAAAACACTGACTTTCCTTCATGGAGAGATTGTTGGAAATCTATTCCTATTTTGCTAGGATTCACCACCACATCCTTTATACTTTTCTCTTTAGATATTTGCCATACGATGCCTGTGGATAAGGCATATGAGACTCCCCTGTTCTCTTTGGGTTAAAATCAACCAAGTATAGAACTTAACAACTGAGAAGGGGGAGAGTAATCTGCAGTAAATACTACCCCTCCCCCCACCTCAATTTGCGCTATCCCAGTAGATTTCCTTAACGACAAGGCAATGCCAAGGGAACAGAGTTGCCTGGAGCTAAGTGAAAACTGAAGAAGAGAAAAAGAATGAGGAAGCTGTAGAGGGAAAAGGTGCCAAAAGTCCTTGTGGCCACATGAATTTTTCTAGCAGACAAGTAATCAATCTGGATTAGCGGCTCCAAATCCCCAAATAAATTATTTATATTGCATTCAGTTTACTAATATGATCCACAAATGGATAATTCTTTCCCCAAAATGATATACAGGATTTAAATCAACAAATTCACCCTCAAGTGTCAAATCAGACCCTATTACGTATGGCAAAGAAAGCTTATACACTATTACTGACCCAAACTAGCCTCCCTGATAACTCACCACGTGGATTTTTCAGTGACAGAGAGAGGCACATGAAAGCGACAATTAGGGGTGCACTGTAGCAATGGCACCCCGCTCCAGTGCTCCTGCCTGGAAACTCCCAGGGACGGAGGAGCCTGGTGGGCTGCAGGCCATGGGGTCGCGAAGTCGGACACGACTGAGCAATTTCACTTTCACTTTTCCCTTTCATGCATTGGAGAAGGAAATGGCAACCCACTCCAGTGTTCTTGCCTGGAGAATCCCAGGGACGGGGGAGCCTGGTGGGCTGCCGTCTATGGGGTCGCACAGAGTCGGACACGACCGAAGCGACTTAGCAGCAGCAGCAGCAGGTCCTTCTAAGATCTGCCGAAGGTTCTATCAGGGCCTGTCCAGGGTTCAAACCCAGGGAACAGAGAGCAGTGCAGACGGTGCGGCCCCTGAACACCAGGCGCAGCGCCCACCACAGCTTCTCCACCACTGTGACTTGACGGCGGCCCCTCATCTGATTTCTTTTCTGAGCCCAATTCAAATATGAACAGCATTGCTTCCTGTTTTGAGAATCGAGATCTATGGATATATTTACACAATCCCATATAAAGTATAAACAAACACTTAAAATCACTTTTCTATTTTACGTTTCTATTCTATGTTACATCCAAACGGTTGTTTCTCCTGGACCACGAGTCACAGACACAGAACAAATTTGAGGACGAGAAAGACACCCCTTTATGTCTTCTTTCATTCTTGCCTGGAGAATCCCAGGGACGGGGGAGCCTGGTGGGCTGCCGTCTATGGGGTCGCACAGAGTCGGACACGACCGAAGCGACTTAGCAGCAGCAGCAGCAGGTCCTTCTAAGATCTGCCGAAGGTTCTATCAGGGCCTGTCCAGGGTTCAAACCCAGGGAACAGAGAGCAGTGCAGACGGTGCGGCCCCTGAACACCAGGCGCAGCGCCCACCACAGCTTCTCCACCACTGTGACTTGACGGCGGCCCCTCATCTGATTTCTTTTCTGAGCCCAATTCAAATATGAACAGCATTGCTTCCTGTTTTGAGAATCGAGATCTATGGATATATTTACACAATCCCATATAAAGTATAAACAAACACTTAAAATCACTTTTCTATTTTACGTTTCTATTCTATGTTACATCCAAACGGTTGTTTCTCCTGGACCACGAGTCACAGACACAGAACAAATTTGAGGACGAGAAAGACACCCCTTTATGTCTTCTTTCCTCTATTCAGTTTGTGTGTCAGGGATCGGTGAGGGGATGGGGTTGCAGGGTTGGGGTAGGGAGGGTTGTGTCTGAAACAGACCACCCAGCCAGTCCATTTCAGAATTTTGAAATCAGGGGAATAGAAGTCTAATCCATTCCCTATTGTGGCTACTAGCCAACCACTTAAAGTCTGTTCACCTAGTTAACCTGTATGTGTAGACAATAAAATACCCCTAATGTGAGAAGCAAACGACTTTTTTAAAATGACAGATTTCCTCCTCCTCTTTTCAGTTGAAAAGGCTCTTTTACTACCCTGGATCCTGTGGTAAATAAAGCTCAGAGTACTCTATACTGTGTTAAGCCTGTGGAGGAAGCCTCCAGGCTCACCTGGTACCTCATCTTTCTAAACGCAAGATTCAAGAATTTACTTTGTTTGGAGGAATTTCTAAAGAGCCCCTGCAAACAATGATGGATCACATTTGCTAACAATATTTAAGAAAGCACAATTCACCTGGCCTCAGACTGACATTTTAGATTAAACCAAATTCTAGTTCCCCTGTCTCTAAAACAAGATAGACTAGCTCTATCTCATTGCTGAAAATTCATCAGTCAGAATTTAATTACACAGATCTGGAAACCAGAAGGCATTTAGGTTTTAATGTTTCCCTGAGTTGGGACCTTTACAATATTTAGAGTATTGATCATTACTGTTATTGCTGCTATTTTGGTGGTCACTCTACTGTGTCTGTCCCTGCAGGGTTTTTGGAAAGAACACTACTGAGAATAACTGTTGCTAGGTAATTGTAAAAGAAAGTCATGCAAATTATGAAATATTGACAAGCTTTATTTACAAGTCAATGGTGCTAGAGTGCTCCTGCTTTCCCAATAAAATGTTAACTGTTCAGCTGTGCACTGCCTTCAAAATTCCTAAAATGACACAACTAAAATGACCAATAATCAAAATAGCTCCTGAAACAGCAGTCCATTCAGTAGCAAGAAACAATTCTTAACATTTAGAATTATGAATTTTATTTTACCTTCCAACTATGTACTAATATTATAATATCATACTGCAATATATCTCCTATATATTTGAGGAAGTAATGAGAAAAAAGTTAAAGCAGAAGGCCTGAACTTTGTAATGAAAATATTATCAGATAAAAGAATGCCTATCCAAAAGAGAAATACAAATTAATATTTCTTAGCTCACCACCAAGTTACAGAGTTAATCCTGCATACAAATCTTAAGTCAGGAAGTCAGTATCCTTGGAAGTTATTCCGTAAGTATTGAAATACTCAAAATACAGAAATGGAGTTACTAATGAAAGTGAAAGTGAAGTCACCCAGTCGTGTCCGATTCTTTGCGACTCCATGGACAGTAGCCTACCAGGCTCCACTGTCGATGGATTTTCCAGGCAAGAATACTGGAGTGGGCTGCCATTTCCTTCTCCAGGGGATTTTCCTAGCCCAGGGATCGAACACGGGCCTCCTGCATTGCAGACAGACACCGAACCATCTGAGCCACTGGGGAAGCCTACCAATGAAATACTAACAATTGAGATTCCCTGTTCATCTAGCAACACTTAGCAATAATACCTAGTTTGGTGATACAAGATCATAAACAAACATGCTGAACATGAACACGAGATCCAACCAGTACTCCAGGGTGATTTTTGACCTGGCAGATAGAGCTGGAAATTTTCAAAATCTGGGGCAAACATCATGATTAATGGCTTTCCACTGATTGCAAGTGGCCCACCTGAGAGTTGATGCCACCGACACATACGCAACTACCAGGTAAATGAGGAAGAGCCAACATGATTAAACCTAAAGAAAATTATCTAAATACCAACTCTGATTTCCTGCTATAAATATCACATTTTTAAAACCACTAAGATGAGATTATTATTATTAGCAGCTTGTACAAGTGATGACCTCTTAACTCAGTCGTGTCCGACTCTTTGTGACCCTGTTGACTGTAGCCTACCAAGCTCCGCTGTCCATGGGATTCTCCAGGCAAGAATACTGGAGTGGGTTGCCACTTCCTTCTCCAGGGGATCTTCCCAACCCAGGGATCGAACCCAGGTTTCCCGCATTGGAGGCAGACGCTTTAACCTCTGAGCCACCAGGGATGAGAGATAGTAAATAGGAAAAACAAAATCCAATCAAACACTTGTGAACACAGCTTTTCTTTTTCTGGCGCAGGAACTGTACATTGTCTTCTCTTGTTTTAGCTAAGGGTGCATGTACAGGGAGTCCCAGTTGGGGGTGCGCTTTCAGACTGCCAGTGCTGGACGAGGCTATTCCCTCAGTCACTGCCTCCAGTGTGGCCCCACGGAAGTGTGCCTGGAATTAACTAGGAGGGCTATCACATGAGCTTCTCCCTCGTGAATGCATGACCTGATGCCACACAGAACGCAAGCTCTGGAGGACTGTTCACAGGCCCTGTAAATACTGAGGAAGCATTGCAAGTATTCTGTGCCACAGATACTCTTACAGTAGCCAAAGTACCTCCTGGGAATTCACAAAGGTGGTATGAGTAGATCTTCTAAGTCACAGTCTAACATATAAGGCTTTAAACCTTCAGGAGCTCTTGAAAAGCCAGAAAGGGGATTTCTGTAACATGCAAAAGGATTAAATGAATGATAACAGTCAGGTCGAAAACTTGGTCAGATTCCATTCTTTATGGTCATCAACCATAAACGAACATGATGGTATTTCATATCTTTGATCACACCTGCTCATTAGGGTGGGGTGAGGATGGAGTTACAACTTGATCTACTATGTCCGTTAGAATAGCCCCGAGCTTTGGCTTCCCAGCACTATGAGTCATAGCTGTGTATGTATGTCCATTTGTCATACATGTACAGCTATACAACTTTCCCCCACAACCAAATTAGATTTCAATTTCTTCAGGGTTTTTATTTTTTCTTAAAAACCTCTTGGTAAATCAACAGTGAGCAAATACTCAAAAACTATGTACCACTGCCCAACTTTCCCCCATACTCAAATTAGATTTTCAACTTCTCCAGGGTTTTTTTTTCCTCCTTAAAAGCCTCTTGGTAAATCAATAATGAGCAAATACTCAAAAACCATTTGGGGATAATGACAGTTTATTTGTCTACCTATTAATTTTAATAAATACTAGGTATGTGTCATGTTCAAAGCGTCCGAAATTGGTCATGAATTCCGTCCATCAACGGCTTATAGTTTTAATAAGGGAGATTCGATTTGGTTTGTGCCAAGGAAAAATTCAGCCCAGATTAAAGACATCTAAGTGAATTCCCTTCTTTCTAGAATAACCTTCTTGGGCCTTCATGCTGAAGGCCCTAGCAACTCTGCATCACTTCCGTAGTTCTCAACTCCTGAGAGGGAAACAGAATGTGAAGAAGAGAACTAAGCAACAAAATAGGTATGACACTACAGGGATTACAGACAGATTTAAGAGACTTAAACCTGACATTTCAGAACAGCGCAGGTATCTACAGATGTCTCTACTGAGTCCTGGTTTATCGCTGACACTCTTCCTCTTTCTACTCCAAGTCTCCCAGCTTGTTTCCTTTTGAATATGTGTATCTCATTACAGATCCGAGCTTTGTCAGACATCCTGGAATGTGAAGTCAAGTGGGCCTTAGAACGCATCACTATGAACAAAGCTAGTGGAGGTGATGGAACTCCAGTTGAGCTATTTCAAATCCTGAAAGATGATGCTGTGAAAGTGCTGTACTCAATATGCCAGCAAATGTGGAAAACTCAGCAGTGGCCACAGGACTGGAAAAGGTCAGTTTTCATTCCAATCCCAAAGAAAGGCAATGCCAAAGAATGTTCAAACTACTGCACAATTGCACTCATCTCACATGCTAGTAAAGTAACGTTCAAAATTCTCCAAGCCAGGCTTCAGGAATACGTGAAATGTGAACTTTCAGATGTTCAACCTGGTTTTAGAAAAGGCAGAGGAACCAGAGATCAAATTGCCAACATCCGCTGGATCATGGAAAAAGCAAGAGAGTTCCAGAAAAACATCTAATGCCAGCAAATTTGGAAAACTCAGCAGTGGCCACAGGGCTAGAAAAGATCAGTTTTCATTCCAATCCCAAAGAAAGGCAATGCCAAAGAATGTTCAAACTACCACACATTTGCACTCATCTCACACGCTACCAAAATTAAGCTCAAAATTCTCCAAGTCATGTTTCAACAGTATGTGAACCATGAACTTCCAGATGTTCAAACTAGAGTTAGAAAAGGCAGAAGAACTAGAGATCAAACTGCCAACATCTGTTGGATCATCCAAAAAGCAAGAAAGTTCAAGAAAAAACATCTACTTCTGCTTTAGTGACTATGTGGAAGCTTCTGACTGTGTGGACCACAAAAAACTCTGGGAAATTTTTAAAGAGATGAGAATACCTGACCATCTGACCTGCCTCTTGAGAAATCTGTATGCAAGTCAGGAAGCAACATTTAGAAGTGGACAGGGAACAACAGACTGGTTCCAAGTGGGGAACGGAGTACGTCAAGACTGTATATCGTCACCCTGCTTATTTAACTTATATGCAAAGTACATCATGAGAAACGGTGGGCTGGATGAAGCACAAGCTGGAAACAAGATTGCTGGGAGAAATATCAATAACCTCAGATATGCAGATGACACCACCCTGATGGCAGAAGGCAAAGAACTAAAGAGCTTCTTGATGAAAGTGAAAGTGGAGAGTGAAAAATTTGGCTTAAAGCTCAACATTCAGAAAACTAAGATCATGGCATCTGGTCCCATCACTTCATGGAAAATAGTGGGGGAAAAGTGGAAACAGTGACAGACTATTTTTAGGGGCTCCAAAATCACTGCAGATGGTGACTGCAGCCATGAAATTAAAAGATGCTTGCTCCTTGGAAGACAAGTTATGACCAACCTAGACAGCAAAATAAAAAGCAGAAGTATTACTTTGCCAACAAAGGTTTGTCTAGTCAAAGCTATGGTTTTTCCAGTAGCCATATATGGATGTGAGAGTTGGACTATAAAGAAAGCTGAGCACCGAAGAGTTGATGCTTTTGAAAAGTTATGACCAACCTAGACAGCAAATTAAAAAGCAGAGGTATTACTTTGTCAACAAAGGTTCGTCTAGTCAAAGCTATGGTTTTTCCAGTAGCCATATATGGATGTGAGAGTTGGACTATAAAGAAAGCTGAGCACCGAAGAGCTGATGCTTTTGAACTACAGTTTGGAGAAGACTCTTGAGAGTCCCTTGGACTGCAAGAAGATCCAACCAGTCCATCCTAAAGGAAATCAGTCCTGGATACTCATTGGAAGGACTGATGCTAAAACTAAATCTCCAATACATTGGCCACCTGATGCAAAGAACTGACCCACTATAAAAAACCCAGATGTTGGGAAAGATTGAAGGCAGGAGGATAAGGGGATGACAGAGGATGAGATGGTTGGATGGCATCACCAACTCAATAGGCCTGAGTTCAAGTAAACACCTAACCTGCCTCTTGAGAAATCTGTATGCAGGTCAGGAAGCAACAGTTAGGACTGGACATGGAACAACAGACTGGTTCCAAATAGGAAAAGGAGTACGTCAAGGCTGTATATTGTCACCCTGCTTATTTAACTTCTATGCAGAGTACATCATGAGAAACGCTGGACTGGAAGAAACACAAGCTGGAATAGAAGAGTTGACTCATTGGAAAAGACTCTGATGCTGGGAGGGATTGGGGGCAGGAGGAGAAGGGGACGACCGAGAATGAGATGGCTGGATGGCATCACTGACTCGATGGATGTGAGTCTGAGTGAACTCCGAGAGATGGTGATGAACAGGGAGGCCTGGCGTGCTGCGATTCATGGGGTCACAAAGAGTCAGACACGACTAAGCGACTGAACTGAACAAGTAAACTCCAGGAGTTGGTGATGGACAGGGAGGCCTGGCATGCTGCAGTCCATGGGGTTTCAAAGAGTTGGACATGCCTGAGTAACTGATCTGAACTGAAACAACATGCTACTAAAAAACCAATGGGTCAACAAGAAAATCAAGAAGGAAACTACAAAGCAACAAGGTAGTACATATTAGGTTCAGCCTGCCTCTTGAGAAACCTGTATGCAGGTCAGGAAGCAACAGTTAGAACTGGACATGGAACAACAGACTGGTTCTAAATAGGAAAAAGAGTACGTCAAGGCTGTATATTGTCACCCTGCTTATTTAACTTATATGCAGGGTACATCTTGAGAAACGCTGGGCTGGAAGAAGCACAAGCTGGAATCAAGGTTGCTGGGAGAAATATCGATAACCTCAGATATGCAGATGACACCACCCTTATGGCAGAAAGGGAAGAGGAACTAAAAAAGCCTCTTGATGAAAGTATAAGAGGAGCATGAAAAAAATGGGCTTAAAGCTCAATATTCAGAAAACTAAGTTCATGGCATCTGATCCTATCACTTCATGGAAAATAGATGAGGAAACGGAAATAGTTTCAGACTTAATTATTTTTTGGCTCCAAAATCACTGCAGATGGTGATTGCAGCCATGAAATTAAAAGACGCTTATGCCTTGAAAGGAAGGTTATGACCAACCTAGATAGCATATTAAAAAGCAGAGACATTGCTTTGTCAGCAAAGGTCCATCTAGTCAAGGCTATGGTTTTTCCAGTAGGCATGTATGGATGTGAGAGTTGGACTCTGAAGAAGGCTGAGCACCAAAGAATTGATGCTTTTGAACTGTGATGTTGGAGAAGACTCTTGAGAGTCCCTTGGACTGCAAGGAGATCCAACCAATCCATTCTAAAGGAGATATGTTCTGGGTGTTCTTTGGAAGGACTGATGCCAAAGCTGAAACTTCAATTCTTTGGTCACCTCATGGGAAGGGTTGACTCATTAGAGAAGACACTGATGCTGGGAGGGATTGGAGGCAGGGGGAGAAGGGGACGATAGAGGATGAGGTGGCTGGATGGCATCACTGACTCGATGGACCTGAGTTTGAGTGAACTCTGGGAGTTGGTGATGGACAAGGAGGCCTGGCATGCTGCAATTCATGGGGTCGCAAAGAGTCGGACACCACTGAGCGACTGAACTTAACTGAACTGAAGGCTCCTTAATGCTAAATTTCATTAACATTAGATTATTACTTAAAATGCAAAAGCAAGAATGAACAAAATAATAAAGTTTTCCTCTTTTTCCACTACCAATAAAATTTATATTTGGAAGCTTAGAGTTACTGCATTATCATTGATAGCAACAATAGTTATTTGTGGGTCGATTTTAACTATCAACCCACAAAAATAGGAATAGATGTTCTCTCAACACAAATTATATAGAAGTATCATTCTATCTTCACTACTGATTCAATCATATGTATGAGTGCTCAGTCATGTGCATCTCTTTGGAATCCTCTGGACTGTAGCCCACCAGGCTCCTCTGTCCATGGGATTTTTCAGACAAGAATACTGAAGTGGGTCACTATTTTCTATTTCCTCCTACAAGGGATCTTCCTGACTCAGGGATTGAATCTGTGTCTCCTGTGTCTCCTGCATTGTAGGCAGATTCTTTACCCACTGAGCCATCAAGGAAGCCTAAGTGTACTTCAGAGAAAATGATTTAATTTCAACCACCCAAAAATGTTAGTAGCCTTCCAGGCTAAATTCAACTATTTACCATTAGGAGGCCTAGACACCAAAAAAAAAAAAAAAAAAAAATCAACTGGTATCCATAAAAGCCTCAGTATGCTCAGTGCCCATCTTACTGACTAGCAGAGAGCAGATGTGGCATAGGTATTTGATGGATAGAAGAGGTTGATGAATGGATGGAAACAGGCAAGCAGGCAAGGAGAAAGGAAAAACAGAAAGAAGTGAAAAAGAAGCCCCAAAGATTCCTTAAAATCAAGAAGTATATGTGATATGATATAGACAGAATTACAGAGACATGGAGATGACTTCCAGTCACACCAGCTGGGACAGACACAAAAGAGGAAATGGGAACTCAAACAGCTTTTACAGATACTAAGTAAAGAGAGACAATAGTGTGCTACAAGAGCGTAAACATTGCCAAACAAAGGAAAATGAAATGCACGTTCACAGAACACTAAGCTGATTAACTTGACTAAAGTAGAGAGTTTCTGAAGGAAACCATGAGAAGATAAGGCTGCAAAGTGAGGCAGGTAAATACTGTGTCTCCTCTACCCACTCCCTGCTTTAAACNTTGCCAAACAAAGGAAAATGAAATGCACGTTCACAGAACACTAAGCTGATTAACTTGACTAAAGTAGAGAGTTTCTGAAGGAAACCATGAGAAGATAAGGCTGCAAAGTGAGGCAGGTAAATACTGTGTCTCCTCTACCCACTCCCTGCTTTAAACATCAGTACCTCCTGCTAATCACACAGTTATACCCCCATCATATGCTTTCCTTCTCCAAACACCTAAGAAAACCAAAATTTCTGATAAAGTGACAAAAAGGGTTACAATCACAGAAAACGAATAAGAGAGGGAAAAAAAACTGATATATAAACAATTTGTGGAAAAAAAAATTAGACTAGAAATATTAATTTTCAACTAGTAACTGATTATACCCTTACCAGAGTTTGTATATGATTTCAGAGTGGTTTTGATACCCTTAATTGACTAGCTAGTGCTCCAAAAGCTCACTGACACACTTCATTTTATTTTATTCATATTAATAACAGAGTTGATTTTCTAAGTACAGATCCTGGATGGGTCACTGACCAGCTTAATGCCCTGAAGCAAGTTACTTCACATGCCTGACCCTGGTTTGCTAAGTGGGAAAACACTGTCATAAGGATTAGAGATAATTACACAATGCACCAACACAGAGCCTTGCATTTAGTAGAAGTGCAACAAATATAGCAAACATCATAGTCACAGGATGTATAAACCGATAGCAAACTGACCAGAAACATCAAATTAGAAGCAATGAGGGGTCGGGGGCAGGGACCAAAGATAGCTCTATGAATCAATAGCTAACAGGAAGTAAAAAGTTAAGAAAACCACGTAGATATCTCAGAAATGGCACCTAGAGTCACCAGACAATTACACTTCAATAGCAGCTGAGGGCAACACCAATATTTCACAGGATGAAACCATGATGGCCTAAAGGTGACATTAAGTGATTTAAAGCACATGAACCATTAAGTCCACATGTTTTTTAAAAAAAGGTAAGCACATAATTAAATGACTTTAGAAAGATTTCTATCAAAGTGATTTAGCATCACCAACTTAACATTTCATATGCCTAAACTTTAACTGCAAAATCCTATTCACAAGCTTCTGCTTAAGTATAGTATATGCAAAGGAATCTCTTAAATTTCATAGCAATTTTTCTACTAAACACTGAAAAAGATGTTTTTTTTAAATTAACTGTGAAATTTCAGTCCAATGGCTTAAGAGATCATCAGCTCCTGAATAGCTAAAACAAGTTAAAGTCTTGGTCCCCTTTATTGCTAAATGCTGTTATATCAGCAACAAAACACAAACATGTGCCATGCAGATCTCTCTTCACTTCAATTTTCTCCCCACATTTGGAAGGTAGTAAGAAGCAAAACATCTGTTCCTTTCTGCAGAGCTGACAACCCTCATTCTATGATTTAAAAATAATATATGTTTATGGAGACTTTTAGATCTATCACCTGCTTCAAATGCAGCTGGCAATTAATTTATCTAAATACATGCAAATTAAAGCCAGAAGACAATTTCCCTGAGGACAATGCTAGTCCTCACCAGGGCTTTAGTAATTTCCAAGACATCCATAAAATACTAGAGGATGGTAAAGAATCAAAGAAAAGGCAGATGACAAGAAAACAGACAACAGCTGAGGAACAGACACCTGTGTCACTCTGGATTCCCTGGATTCACCACAGGAAATCTTCCAGGAGAGCTGTCTGGAGATAGCCTCCTTCACTGACCAGCAATCACCTTGCATCTAGCCCAGGAAGGCCAGATGCTCAACAAGATGCTCTACCGTCTGAGCCACCAGGAAGATTGCTCATATTAATAACAGAAACTGGAAAATATTATAAAGTTTTTTTTCTCTATATGATGCCTTACAGCACTAAACATCCAAAAAGCCTGACTAATAAGCAAGAACATTCAGACTTGAATCAGTAGACTCAGTTATTTTTAGCTCAGCCTCTGAAAGAATTACAGTGTGACCTTGAAAAAGTTTCATCTCTTGGTTTACCTCCATGTGACCACCAGCTACAAGATTAGGTTAAACCTACCAATTCTTTTTTTTTTTTTTCTTTTAAGAAAGTGAATGGGTGAGATAAATATACAGAAACTCCTATACAAATAACAAAATGTTATTGACCAACTACATCCAAGCATCAAATATAAAGCACTGCCCCATACGTATCACCTGTGGAATCAATATATGACACAGATGAATTTATCTTTGAAACTGCAACAGACTCACAGATACAGAAAACAGATTTGAGGTTGCCAAGCAGGAAGGGTTGAGAAGGAGTGAGAGGTTGAGGTTGGCAGATGTAAGCTATTACATACAGAATGGATAAATAAGAAGGTCCTACTACACAGCACAGAGAACCAGATTCATTATCCTGGTATAAGCTATACGGAAAAGAATATTAAAAAGAATGTATAGAGGGACTGAACAACAAAACACACACACACACACACATATACATATATATGTATAACTGAGTCACTTTGCTGTATGGCAGAAGTTAATACAGCATTAAAAACCAACTATACTTCAATTAAAAAAAAATAAAGATGATGGCCATATTAAAGCAACTAACCATGCAGTAAAAAATTCTGCTTGGAAGTCAACAAAACCCACTTACCTCCTCAACAGGAATCCTGCTAAGACTCTCAAATTTCAAATTTGGAAATAATTAGAAATTTTAAATGAAATGTTAGCTCCAAGAATACCCCTTTTATTTTCCTTAAGGAAAACAAAACTTTAACCTGGGGTTGAAGGGTCCTATGATCTTCAGGATTCAGATCAACCCTCCTATCAATTTCTCTCTCTTCATCCCTCGCTGAGGTGGTAAGTCACTGCACACTTGATGCACCCAAAGTACTATATCTCTGTGTGTTCCTGTGCTCTTAGTCAGTGAGCCATGGAAAGGCAGAAACAGGATTTAATGATCTTTGTATCACTCAGCACTTAACATACTGTCTAGCACAATATGACTGCCCAGTGTATGTGTGTATATATATATGTGTGTGTATATATATATATACGTTAAATAAAGGAAATATATTTTTCATTTAATATTCATTTGGAAATGAATATTTCCACATTCTAAAGCTGCTTGGAAGAACAATAAAGAAACAGGATTTAATGATCTTTGTATCACTCAGCACTTAACATACTGTCTAGCACAATATGACTGCCCAGTGTATGTGGGTATATATATGTGTGTGTATATATGTATATGTTAAATGAAATATATTTTTCATTTACTATTCATTTCGAAATGAATATTTCCACATTCTAAAGCTGCTTGGAAGAACAATATTAGTAAATGTTAATGTTAATTATGGTGATACTTTCATTTTAGGAAAACAATATATGAAATGAGTGTTACCTACATAAGAAGGAAATAATTTCTCACCAACATTCAATTCACAAAAATTAAATAAAGAATTTTCTGATCCTCTTCCTTTAATTTCAGGTTTTTTTTAGTTTTTATCATTGTGTGTTGTTTTAAAATTTATCTAGTGGGTATCAAGACTATAAACATTCCTAATTTAACCTACAAAATAACAGGAACAGAAAACTAGAAAAGGGAGAGCAAGCATGTAAAACATAGAGGAGGCCACTCTTAAGTAGAAGACTCAATAAATGTAAAACTAAGAGAGTCCACAGAAGAAACTTAAACTGTGGCCCACCCAGCCCAAAGCCCAGGCCCAAGCCCAGCCCCAGTCTCACACCCAGCCCCTTACATGTAAACACACACACACACACACACACACACATCCTGCCTCCCAGGTCAAGAGCCTGAAACCCCAAGTAAGGGAGATGGAGAAAGAGGGAGAGAGACAGCAAGAGGACCACACAGACTTCCAAACCCCAGCCTCCACACTCTGCCCCCTCCATTCTGGGTATCCACCTGGCCCCCAGTCGGCCCAACCATACCCTCGCCCACCAACACACTCACCCTCTTGGTGGAAGCCAGCACGAGGAGTCCCGCCTGTGGCAAAGGTCATGAGGTGAAGGGGTCCGACAGGCAAAGGTGAGCCGGGTCTTAAGGGAGCCTCGCTGAATTTTCTCAGGCATCTACCCCCAAAACCAGAGTCTGCCTGCTGTACTGCATTATGCTTTTCACTTACACTTCTGACATTAACAGGGGCTGTCACCTTCCTCTAAAAGGAATTGTCTCAGAGCTCCAGTTAATAAGTCTCTTGGGCGTAAAAATGAATGTCTTGGCTTAAACCCCTCTGATAACTTTCTAACTTATCTGACTGGTCTGTCCGGATTTTTACAACCACGCATGTGATTGTTTACGGCCTCCCAACCACAAGAGGCATGAAGCTTAAAGCATCTTAAAGATATAGAGCCCCTTTTTTTAAAGAGCTAAGAATTATATTGGTGATGGGTTTCACTGTTGAGTCAATGACTGCTGCCAGGCCTCCATATTCTTTATCTTTTAGTTACCTGTAGGATATTAATCAATGTAATTGGGATATAGAAAAAATAATATAGTAGTTTTGATGTTAACAACACTAGACTTTTGAGTTAATGGATTTTCTCTTTGTTATAAATCAGTGTACTCCTCTTTCCTTGTTATAAATTGTTGTGTCCTTGCTGTATAAGAATGTAACCTTAATTAGTGCTTTCTGAGAGTGACACCAGACTTCAGTAAGAACAACACTTTTAAGGCAAATAAGTTTTCTGGTTGACGGACCCTTATCAGAAAAGGGCCATAAATTGCTATTAGGCCTCCTGGCTAGAAGATGATGTAAATCACCTAAGACCTGTATACAGCTAGGTGTGCAGAGAGAAAGCCTGGTCTTGATAAGAGTCAGGGCTGCTGACCCTGCATAATTTTGTATTATCTATTCATCTCTGTGAACAACCAAAAGTATAAAAAGCTTTCCTGGACAATAAAGGATGAACCAGTCACTGGAAAGACTGGTTTTCCCCGTGTGGTCTGTTCTCCTTCTCTTCTTTTCTGGCTAAATTCCCATCTGGAGCATGGAGGCTTGTCATGTCTACTTACTTGCCCTGGCTTCTAAGACCCAGGGAGGGAGCTCAAGGCGGGGCACCCTCCGCTATTCAGGTGGGCGGCGGTGTTCTACATAGGTGGTGTAAGTTTCTTGTCTTGAGACTTTGTTAGCTTTTCATGTAAACCAAGTTATTCAGCCTCTTTTCTCCACTAATTTTCCTACTACACTATTCTTTCCTAATCTCTCTTATATCTCTAATTAAGTAATTATTTTCTAAGACGCCGACTCCATCTCCCCTTTGAAATACCCTGGATCCACCAGGGCTGGACCCCGACATCCTCTGGCCTAGGGGTGGGGGCTGGGTCTTGCCTTAAGTAGCAAAGCCAAAAGGAATCTTTGAGACCTCCCCTGTGAAAAAGTCTTGGGGACCCCACGGGTAACTGCCAGCCCTGCTGGGGCCTGGCCCAAGGCTGATGCCCCCTCCCTTGAAGAAGCTGCTTCTTCTGCATGGCCTCTCTCTGAGGTGTGTCGAGATCTGTGCCAGTGTGTCTGTCTTGGATTGGATGCCATCCTCTCTCCCGTGTCTGTCTCCAGTTTTCTGTCCCTCTGTCAGTTGCTCTGTGTCTCTGTCTCTCCATGTATGCCTCCCTCTGTGAGTGTGCATGTACCTGTGTGCACGTAGACGTGTCTGTCTGTCTGCCTGCATCTCCCTCTCGCAGTCTTCGAGTCTGTCTCTGAACCTTCGTCTCTTTCTGGTTCTGTGTCTCCTGACACCAGGCCTCCCGTCCCTTCCTCTGGCCCCGGCCTCTCACAGGTGCTATGACCCTGGCTCTGGCTGACAAACTTGCCTCGGCCGGCTGTCTCACCTGGCGTGGGTGAGTGCGAGTGGCTGTGCGTCTGTCCGTGTGCCTGCCTGTCGCTCGTCTGCTCTTTCAGGAAGGTCCTGTACTTGGTAGGCGGCATGGGGCAAGGGGGTCCTCAGTAGGGCGAAGGGGCGGGGCTGACGCTCTCTGGTCTACCGCGCTGCTGGCTCCGGTTGCATTTGGGCACCGGGCAGATACCAGGCAGGATGGGTGCTCCAGGCCCCGGCTGGGCTGTACCTAGGCCCGCAAGAGGCTCAGAGGACCATGGGCTGTGGGCAGCAGTGGGCCCCGAAGCCAGACACCTCTGGGTCCACGTGGTCCTTAGCAGAGAACAGGATGGGGGGGGGGAGCTGCCGAGCGAGGCGGGACTGGATAGGCCCAGGTTGGGAGACTGCCAAGACCTCCTCGACCCACACCCCAATCCCAAGCCCCAGCATGCACGCATGCTTGGGCACCCGCCTGGGGTGCCAGAAGTGCTTTGAGCCATGGGCTGGGCCTGGCGGGTGCTGGCCAGGGGTGGCAGTGTGAAGGGGCAGGGAAGCGTCGGCCGGCCACCAGGCTGCCGACCCTGGCCAGCCGGAGTCAGTTGCAGGTCATGCAGCTCAGGCCCGTTGAGAGGTGTGGCCAGCTGGCCCAACCGGCAGGCAGGTCTAAGCGAAAGGGAGGTGCAGAGCAGGGCTTTTAGGGTGCTCGGTGGTAGCTGCCTCCGTCTATGGCCATACCATCCTGAAGGCGCCCGATCTCGCCTGATCTCAGAAGCTAAGCAGGGTCGGGATGGGTTAGTACTTAGATGGGAGAGCGCCTGGGAATACCGGGTGCTGTAGGCTTTTTCCCTCGCCTCTCCTTTAGCTGCTGACCCCCCAGCATGGCTGGCACCTCAAGCCCCACCTGCCCCTGGCCTGTTGCACCTCACCGCGCTCAGACTGGTCGCCTGCCTTCCAGCCGGCAGCCCTCACAGGCAGCGGCATCCTAACTCTTGGGTCCCCACAGCCCCAGCCCTTCCCCGGGTGGGTGGCCTGAGCCCGACTCCTGCCGGAGACCTGGGTTGACTCTGCGCAGCCAGCGAGCTCCTCCACACTCAGCTTCCAGGAACCCAGATGACCATCTTGTCTCTGTTTGAGGCTTCCTTGGCAAGCCTCAGGCAATCCCAGAGGCTGCCTCATCCCCAGCCCCACCCCCAGCTCCAGCCTCACCCCCAGCACCATCCTCGCAGGCACACATGCAGAAACACACACACCATGCCTCTGAGATAGGTCAAGAGCTGGAAACCCCAGGTAACAGAGACGGAGAAAGAGGGAGAGAGAGACAGCAAGAGGACCACACAGGCTTCCCATCCCCCGACCTCTACACACTCCCGCCTCCATTCTGGGTATCCATCCAGCCCCCAGTCGACCCGACCACACCCTCACCCACCGACACACTCACACACACACTCACAATCTGGCCTGGGGGTGGGGTCTGAGTCTTGCCTTAGGTAGCCAAGCCAAAGGGGACCTTGGAGACCTCGCCTGCTAAGAAGTCTTGGGGACCCCACAGGTGACTGCCAGCCCCAGGGCACCACATCCTGCTGGGGCCTGGCCCAAGGCTGATGCCCCCTCCCTTGGGGAAGCTGCTGCTTCCACATGGCCTCTCTCTGAGTTGTGTCACCGTCTGTGTCAGTGTGTCTGTCTCAGATTGGATGCCATCCTCTCTCCCGTGTNCAGAGAAGGAAAAAAATATCGCTAGTTTGTTTGCTCCTGCCACACTTGTAGGCTGTTTCCTCCCTTTGGAGACCCCTGGCCTTCCTGCCTGTTACTCTCTCACCTGCATCTCCCTCTCGCCATCTTCGAGTCAGCCTGTGAGCCTTCGTCTCTTTCTGCCTCTGTGTCTCCTGACACCCGGCCTCCCGTCCCTTCCTCTGGCCTGGGCTCTCACAGGTGCTATGGATCTGGCTCTGGCTGACGAGCTTGTGGCGGCCGGCTGTCTCACTTCGTGTGTGGGTGTGTGTGTCTGTCCAACTGCTTGCCTGTCACTCCTCTGCTCTCTCAGGAAAACCCTATGCTTGGCGGGTGGCATAGGGGAAAGGGGGGCCTCGGTAGGGTGAAGGGGCGGGACTGACATGCTCTGTTCAACCTAGCTTATGTCTCCTGGTGGATTAGGGCACCAGGTAGGTGCCCGAGCAGGATGGGCACTCAGGGCCCAGGCTAGGCTGTGCCTAGGCCTGCAGGAGGCTTGGGGGACCATGGGTGGTGGGCAGCGGTGGGCCCTGAAGCCACACAACTCCGAGGCCAAGTGGCCCTGAGCAGCGAACCGGAAGGGGGTTGGGCGCAGCCCAGCAGAGGCCTGGCTCCAGAAGCCCAGGGTTGGAGAGCGCCTAGACCTCTGCAGCCCTCACCCCAACCCCCAGCCCCCGCACGCACGCCCAGCCACCTGCTTGGGGTCCCGGAAGCCCTCAGGCCCACGGACCGAGCCAGATGGATGGTGATCGGGGGTGGTGGGGTTGCAAGGCAGGGCGGCATCAGCTGGCCACCCGGCTGCCGACCCTGGCAGGCCAGATTCCAGTCGCAGGTCATGCAGCTCGAGTACACTGTGCAGCCCATGGAGAGGTGTGGCCGGCTGGCCCGATCGACAGGCAGGTCTGAGCGAAAGGGAGACGCAGCACAGGGCTCTTTAGGGCCGCAGCCACCTCCGTCTATGGCCATACCACCCTTAACGCGCCTGATCTCATTTGATCTCGAAAACGAAGCAGGGTCGGGACTGGTTATTACTTGGAAGCGAGACCGCCTGGGAATACCGGGTGCTGTAGGCTTTTTGCCTCCCCTCTCCTTTAGCCCCCGGCCCCTGGCGCGGCTACCTCCATAAGCCCCACCTGCCCCTGGCCCCTCACACCCCACCGCACTCAGAGCTTTTGCCTGCCTTCCAGCCGGCCGCCCTCACAGGCAGAAGCGTCCCAACTTTTGGGTCCCCACAGCCACAGCCCCTCCCCAGGTGGGTGGCTGGGGCTCCGACTCTTGACGCGCGGCCCACGAGCCACTCTGCATTCGGCTTACAGGAAACCAGATGACCTTCCTGTCTCCCTGTGAGGCTCTCTTGGCACGCCTCAGGCAATCCAGGGGCTGCCCCAGCCCCAGCCCCATCCTCGCACAGGACCGCATACTCTGGCCACATGCACTCCCACCCAGAGAAACATACACACACCAACCGGTGCCAAGACAGGTCAAGAGCCGGAATCACCGGGTAAGGGAGATGGAGAAAGTGGGAGAGAGAGACATCAAGAGGACCACACAGGCTTCCCACTCCTGGCCTCCACACCCTTCCCTCTCCATTATCAGTATCCACCCGGCCCCCGGTCGGCTGACCACACCCTCGACCTCTGACACACTCACACACACACACACACTCACACACTCACCCTCTGGACTGGGGGCGGGAGCTGGGTCTTGCCTTAGGTAGCCAAGCCGTAGGGGATCTTTGAGACCTTGTCTGTGAAGAAATCTTGGGGACCCCACAGGTAACTGCCAGCCCCGGGGCACCATGTCCAGCCGGCCCGGCCCAAGGCTGATGCCCCCTCCCTTGGGGAAGTCGCTTCATCCGCATGGCCTCTCTCTGAGGTGTGTCACGGTCTGTGCCAGTGTGCCTGTCTCGGATCAGACGCCATCCTCTCTCCCGTGTCTGTCTCCCGTTTTCCATCTGTCAGTCACTCTGTGTCTCCCTCTCTCTGTCTATGCCTCCCTGTGTGTGTGTGCTCACGCGTGTCTGTCTCCCTCTCGTCATCTTCGAGTCTGTCTCTGAACCTTTGTCTCTTTCTGGCTCTGTGTCTCCTGACACCGGGCCCCCTATCCCTTCCTCTGGCCCCGGCCTCTCACAGGTGCTATGACTCTGGCTCTTGCTGATGAACTTGCTCCAGCCAGCTGTCTCACTTGGTGTGAGTCCGTGCGTGGGTCTGTTTGTCTGTCCGTGTGCCTGCCAGTCGATCGTCTGCTCTCTCAGGAAGCTCCTGTGCTTGCCGGCGGCGTGGGGCAAGGGGGACCTCGGTAGGGCGAAGGGGCGGGGCTGACGCTCTCCAGTCGAACGCGCTGGTGGCTCCCCGTGCATTTGGGCACCGGGCAGATGCCGGGCAGGATGGGTGCTCCAGGCCCTGGCTGGGCTGCGCCTAGGCCCGCAGGAGGCTCAGGGGACCATGGGCCGTGGGCAACTGCAGGCTGCCAAGCCAGACACCTCCAGTGTCAAGTGGCCCTGAGCAGCGAATGGGATGGTGGGGGGCGGGCCTAGAGAGGCCCAGGGTGGGAGAGCACGGAGACCTCCGTGCCCCTCACCCAAGCCCCCAGCCCCCACACGCACACCTAGCCTCCCGCTCTGTGTCCCAGAAGCCCTCCGGCCCGCGTGCTGGCTAGGGGTAGAAGTGTGTGGGGGTGGGGCAGCTTCGGCCGACCACCAGGCTGCTGGCCCTGTCTCGATGGAGTCCATTCGCAGGTCGGGCGGCACAGGTACAGTGCACTGTCCATGGAGGAGTGTGCCTGGCTCTCCTGGCTGGCAGGCAGGTCAGAGCAAAAGGGAGGTGCAGCGCTTGGGTCTTAGCGCGCCTGGCGGCAGCTAACCATATCACCCTAAACATGCCCGATCTCCTCTGATCTCCCAAGCGAAGCAGGGTCCGGCCTGTTTAATAATTGGATGGGAGACTGCTTGGGAATACCAGGTGCTGTCGTCTTTTTGCCCCCTCTCTCCTTTAGCCCCCGGCCACCAGGCGCTGTTGGCGCCACACACCCCACCTGCCCCCATCCTCTGGCACCCTGCCATGCTCAGAGCCATCACCTGCCTTTAGGATGGCCTGCTGGCCAGCCAGCCAGCTGCTGGGCTTTGCAGTCACTGGAGTCCCAACTGCTGGGTCCCCACAGCCCCAGCCCCTCCCTGGGTGGGTGATCAGGACCCAGACTCCCACCACAGACCTGGGTTGCCTCTGGCATGGCCCGCAAGCCCCTCCACATTCAGTTTCCAGGAACCTAGATGACCATCCGGTCTCTCTCTGAGGCTCCCTTGGCAAGCCTCAGGCAATCCTGGAGGCTGCCCCAGCCCTAGCCCCATCCTCACACTTGCGCACAGGCACACACACACAGAGACACACATAAACACACCTCGCCTCCAAGATAGGTCAAGAGCCGGAAACCCCAGGTAAAGGAGATGGAGAAAGTGGGAGAGAGAGACAGCAAGAGGACCACACAGGCTTCCCATCCCCCGACCTCCACACACTCCTCCCTCCATTCTGGGTATCCACCCGACCCGCAGTCGACCTGATCACACCCTCACCCACCGACACATTCACACACACTCTCACACACTCACCCTCTGGACTGGGGGCGGGGGCTGGGTCTTGCCTATGGTAGCCAAGCCGAAGGGGACCTTTGAGACCTCGTCTGCAAAGAGGTCTTGGGGACCCCACGGGTGACTACCAGCCCCGGGGCACCACGTCCATCCGGGGCCGGCCCAAGGCTAATGCCCCCTCCCTTGGGGAAGTTGCTTCATCCGCATGGCTTCTCTCTAAGGTGTGTCACGGTCTGTGCCAGTGTGTCTGTCTCGGATTGGATGTCATCCTCTCTCCCGTGTCTATCTCCCGTTCTCCATCTGTCAGTCGCTCTGTGTCTCCATTTGTCTGTCTCTGCCTCCCTGTGTGTGTGTGTGTGTGTGTGTGCGTGTGCGCATGCATGTGTGTGCATGCATGTCTCTCTCCCTACCTTCGTGTCTGTCTCTGAACCTTCATTTCTTTCTGGCTCTGTGTGTCCTGACACCAGGCCCTCCGCCCTTCCTCTGGCCCTGGCCTCTCACAGGTGCTATGATTCTGGCTCTTGCTGACGAAATATATATATATATGTGTGTATATATATATATATGTTAAATAAAGGAAATATATTTTTCATTTAATATTCATTTGGAAATGAATATTTCCACATTCTAAAGCTGCTTGGAAGAACAATATTAGTAAATGATAATGTTAATTATGGTCATACTTTCATTTTAGGAAAACAATATATGAAATGATGTTACCTACATAAGGAGGAAATAATTTCTCACCAACATTCAATTCACAAATATTAAATAAAGAATTTTCTGATCCTCTTCCTTTAATTTCAGGGTTTTTGAGTTTTTATCATTGTGTGTTGTTTTAAAATTCATCTAGTGGATATCAAGACTATAAACATTCCTAACTTAACCTACAAAATAACAGGAACAGAAAACTAGAAAAGGGAGAGCAAGCATGTAAAACATAGAGGAGGCCACTCTTAAGTAGAAGACTCAATAAATGTAAAAATAAGAGAGTCCATAGCAGAAACTTAAACTGTGGCCCACCCAGCCCAAAGCCCAGGCCCAAGCCCAGCCCCAGTCTCACACCCAGCCCCTCACATGTAAACACACACACACACACACACACACACACACACACACACACACACACACACACACACACACATCCTGCCTCCCAGGTCAAGAGCCTGAAACCCCAGGTAAGGGAGATGGACAAAGAAGGAGAGAGACAGCAAGAGGACCACACAGGCTTCCAAACCCCGCCTCCACACCCTGACCCCTCCATTCTGGGTATCCACCTGGCCCCCAGTTGGCCTGACCATACCCTCGCCCACCAAAACACTCACCCTCTTGGCGGGAGCCAGCACGAGGAGTCCCGCCCATGGCAAAGGTCATGAGGTGAAGGGGTCCGACAGGCAAAGGTGAGTCGGGCCTTAAGGGAGGCTCGCTGAATTTTCTCAGGCATCTACCCCCAAAACCAGAGTCTGCCTGCTGTACTGCATTATGCTTTTCACTTACACTTCTGACATTAACAGGGGGCTGTCCCCACCACCTTCCTCTAAAAGGAATTATCTTAGAGCTCCAGTAAATAAGTCTCTTGGGCGTAAAAAAGAATGTCTTGGCTTAAACCCCTCTGATAGCTTTCTAACTTACCTGACTGGTCTGTTCGGATTTTTACAACTATGCATGTGATTGTTTACGGCCCCCCAACCGCAAGAGGTATGAAGCTTAAAGCATCTTAAAGATATAGAGCCCCTTTTTTTAAAGAGCTAAGAATTATATTGGTAATGGGTTTCACTGTTGAGTCAATGACTGCTGCCAGGCCTCCATATTCTTTATCTTTTAGGCACCTGGAGGATATTAATCAATGTAATTGGGATATTGAAAAAATAATATAGTAGTTTTGATGTTAACAACACTAGACTTTTGAGTTAATGGACTTTCTCTTTGTTATAAATCACTGTACTTCTCTTTCCTTGTTATAAGTTGTTGTGTCCTTGCTGTATAAGAATGTAACCTTAATTAGTGTTTTCTGAGAGTGGCACCAGACTTCAGTAAGAACAATACTTTTAAGGCAAATAAGTTTTCTGGTTGATGGACCCTTATCAGAAAAGGACCATAAATTGCTATTAGGCCTCCTGGCCATAAGATGATGTAAATCACCTAAGACGTGTATACAGCTAGGTGTGCAGGGAGAAAGCCTGGTCTCGATAAGAGTCAGGGCTGATGACCCTGAGTAATTTTGTATTATCCATTGATCTCTATGTACAACCAAAAGTATAAAAAGCTTTCCTGGGCAATAAAGGAAGGACCAGTCACTGGAAAGACTGGTTTCCCCCATGTGGTCTGTTCTCCTTCTCTTCTTTTCTGGCTAAATTCCCATCTGGAGCATGGAGGCTCGCCATGTCTACTTACTTGCCTACTTACTTGTCTACTTACTCAAGGCGGGGCACCCTCCGCTATTCAGGCGGGTGCCGGTGTTCTACATAGGTGGTGTAAGTTTCTTGTCTTGAGACTTTGTTAGCTTTTCACGTAAACCAAGTTATTCAGCCTCTTTTCTCCACTAAATTTCCTACTACACTATTCTTTCCTAATCTCTCTTATATCTCTAATTAAATAATTCTTTTCTAAGACGCCGACTCCATCTCCCCTTTGAAATACCCTGGATCCACCAGGGCTGGACCCCGACATCCTCTGGCCTAGGGGCGGGGGCTGGTCTTGCCTTAAGTAACAAAGCCAAAAGGAACCTTTGAGACCTCCGCTGTGAAAAAGTCTTGGGGACCCCACGGGTAACTGCCAGCCCTGCTGGGGCCTGGCCCAAGGCTGACGCCCCCTCCCTTGAAGAAGTTGCTTCTTCTGCATGGCCTCTCTCTGAAATGTGTCAAGATCTGTGCCACTGTGTCTGTCTCAGATTGGATGCCATCCTCTCTCCCGTGTCTTTCTCCAGTTTTCTGTCTCTCTGTCAGTTGCTCTGTGTCTCTGTCTCTCCATCTATGCCTCTCTGTGTGAGTGTGCGTGTACGTGTGTGCGTGTACGTGTGTGCGCGTACTTGTGTACGCACAGACATGTCTGTCTGCCTGCATCTCCCTCTTGCAGTCTTTGAGTCTGTCTCTGAACCTTCCTCTCTTTCTGCCTCTGTGTCTCCTGACACCAGGCCTCCTGTCCCTTCCTCTGGCCCCGGCCTCTCACAGGTGCTATAACTCTGGCTCTGGCTGACAAACTTGCCTTGGCCAGCTGTCTCACCTGGCGTGGGTGAGTGTGAGTGGCTGTGTGTCTGTCCGTGTGCCTGCCTGTCGCTTGTCTGCTCTCTCAGGAAGGTCCTGTACTTGGTAGGCGGCATGGGGCAAGGGGGTCCTCAGTAGGGCAAAGGGCAGGGCTGACACTTTCTGGTCTACCGTGCTGTGGGCTCCGGCTGCATTTGGGCACCAGGCAGATACCGGGCAGGATGGGTGCTCCAGGCCCCAGCTGGGCTGCCCCTAGGTCCACAGGAGGCTCAGAGGACTGCGGGCTACAGGAAGCAGTGGGCCGCAAAGCCAGACACCTCTGGGGCCATGTGGTCCTTAGCAGAGAAAAGGATGTGGGGGGAGCTGCCTAGCGAGGCGGGCCTGGATAGGCCCAGGGTGGGAGAGTGCCAAGACCTCCTCGACCCACACCCCAATCCCAAGACCTGGCACTCACGCATGACCGGGCGCCTACCTGGGGTGCCAGAAGCCCTTCAAGCCACGGGTTGGGCCTGGCGGGTGCTGGCCAAGGGTGGCAGTGTGCGGGGGCAGGGCAGCGTCGGCCGGCCACCGGGCTGCCGACCCTGGCCAGCCGGAGATGGTTGCAGGTCATGCGGCTCAGGTACAGTGCAAGGCCCGTTGAGAGGTGTGGCCAGCTGGCCCAACCGGCAGGCAGGTCTGAGTGAAAGGGAGGCACAGAGCAGGGCTTTTAGGGCGCCTGGTGGTAGCTGCCTCTGTCTATGGCCATACCACCCTGAAGGGGCCTGATCTCAGAAGCTAAGCAGGGTCGGGATGGGTTAGTTCTTGGATGGGAGACCGCCTGGGAATACGGGGTGCTGTAGGCATTTTCCCTCGCCTCTCCTTTAGCTGCCGACCCCCCAGCATGGCTGGCACCTCAAGTTCCACCTGCCCCTGACCCCTCGCACCCCACCGCGCTCAGAGCGGTCACCTGCCTTCCAGCTGGCAGCCCTCTCAGGCAGTGGCGTCCTAACTCTTGGGTCCCCACAGCCCCAGCCCTTCCCTGGGTGGGTGGCCCGAGCCTGACTCCTGCCGAAGACGTGGGTTGCTTCAGCGTGGCCAGCGAGCCCCTCCGCATTCAGCTTCTAGGAACCCAGATGACCATCTTGTCTCTGTCTGAGGCTTCCTTGGCAAGCCTCAGGCAATCCTGGAGGCTGCCCCATCCCCATCCCCACCCCCAGCTCCAGCCTCACCCCCAGCCCCATCCTCGCAGGCACACACACACAGAAACACACACACCATGCCTCTGAGATAGGTCAAGAGCCGGAAACCCCAGGTAACGGAGAAGGAGAAAGAGGGAGAGAGAGACAGCAAGAGGACCACACAGGCTTCCCATCCCCCGACCTCCACACACTCCTCCCTCCATTCTGGGTATCCATCCAACCCCCAGTCGACCCGACCACACCCTCACCCACCGACACACTCACACACACACTCACAATCTGGCCTGGGGGTGGGGTCTGAGTCTTGCCTTAGGTAGCCAAGCCAAAGGGGACCTTGGAGACCTCGCCTGCTAAGAAGTCTTGGGGACCCCACAGATGACTGCCAGCCCCAGGGCACCACATCCTGCTGGGGCCTGGCCCAAGGCTGATGCCCCCTCCCTTGGGGAAGCTGCTACTTCCACATGGCCTCTCTCTGAGTTGTGTCACCGTCTGTGTCAGTGTGTCTGTCTCGGATTGGATGCCATCCTCTCTCCTGTGTGTGTCTCTCATATTCTGTCTCTCTGTCACTTGCTCTGTGTCTCCCTCTCTCTGTCTATACGTTTGTATGTGTCTGTGTGTACACATGTGTGTGTGCGTGTGCATGTCTGTCTGCATGTGAAAGGTTGTTGCTGAATGAATAGACGCTGAAATTCTTGGCCTCAGGAGGAGAAGAATTCAATTTGGGACCAGAGACGAGACTTGATTGCTCAGAGTATTTGTGTAATAAAGCTTTAATAAGTATAAAAGAGGTAGAGAAATCTTCTGACAGGCATCAGAAGGGGATAGAAAGAGTATCCCCCTGCTAGTCTTCAGCTGGATGTTATATAGTCACTGCTGCTGCTGCTAAGTCATTTTAGTTGTGTCCGACTCTGTGACCCCATAGATGGCAGCCCACCAGGCTCCCCCGTCCCTGGGATTCTCCAGGCAAGAACACTGGAGTGGGTTGCCATTCCCTTCTCCAATGCATGAAAGTGAAAAGTGAAAGTGAAGTGGCTCAGTCGTGTCTGACCCTCAGAAACCGCATGGACTGCAGCCTTCCAGGCTCCTCTGTCCATGGAATTTTCCAGGCAAGAGTACTGGAGTGGGGTGCCTAGCAATCTTTTAATGAAAGAAAGCAATGTCTTAAAACTCAGAGTGGCACCAGGCCCCTCATCCATAAGATGCATTTTGGGATAATCTCGGCACAAGACGATTCATCCTGGGCCATAAAATGATTGACTTGGATATTGTAGAAGGGCAGTTTACCATACAAATAGTTTCTTTTACATAGAACTAGAACTAACATACATAGAACTAACAATATCATAGAACTAACAATACAGAGTATAACAAACAAACAATACATTTACATAGACTAACAATATCAGAGTATAACATACTGGTTTGTCAAGTTTATCATTAGGCAGAATGGACTTGAAGACAGAGTCTGGGGTAAATGAATAGTACATTAACATAGCTTAAGATAAACATTTCCATAAGAAAACCGCATTGGTTAACTCAAGGTTTTGAGAATAGTTAAATTCATGTGAAAGCAGGTGTCATTATGGCAACACAGTATTTTAAGAGAAACCTCCTTTTAAATTGGAATAGAGAAGGAAAAAAATATGGCTAGTTTGTTTCCTCCTGCCACACTTGCAGGCTGTTTCCTCCCTTTGGAGACCCCTGGCCTTCCTGCCTATTACTCTCTCACCTGCATCTCCCTCTCCCCGTCTTTGAGTCAGCCTCTGAACCTTCGTCTCTTTCTGCCTCTGTGTCTCCTGACACCCGGCCTCCCACCCCTTCCTCTGACATGGGCTCTCACAGGTGCTATGGATCTGGCTCTGGCTGACGAGCTTGTGGCGGCCGGCTGTCTCACTTCGCGTGGGTGTGTGTGTCTGTGTGTCTGTCCAACTGCCTGTGTGTCACTCCTCTGCTCTCTCAGGAAAGTCCTATGCTTGGCGGGCAGCGTAGGGGAAAGGGGGGCCTCGGTAGGGTGAAGAGGCGCCTCGGTACGGTGAAGGGGCGGGGCTGACGTGCTCTGTTCAACCTAGATTATGGCTCCTGGTGGATTAGGGCACCAGGTAGGTGCCTGGGCAGGATGGGCACTCAGGGCCCTGGCTAGGCTGTGCCTAGGCCTGCAGGAGGCTTGGGGGACCATGGGTGGTGGGCAGCAGTGGGCCCTGAAGCCACACAACTCTGAGACCAAGTGGCCCTGAGCAGCGAACCGAATGGGGGTTGGGTGCAGCCCAGCGGAGGCCTGGCTCCAGAAGCCCAGGGTTGGAGAGCTCCTAGACCTCTGCAGCCCTCACCCCAACCCCCAGCCCCCACACGCATGCCCAGCCACCTGCTTGGGGTCCTGGAAGCCCTCAGGCCCATGGACCGGGCCAGATGGATGCTGATCAGGGGTGGTGGTGTTGCGAGGCAGGGCGGCATCAGCTGGCCACCCGGCTGCCAACCCTGGCAGGCCGGATTCCAGTCGCGGGTCATGCAGCTCAAGTACACTGTGCAGCCTGTGGAGAGGTGCGGCCGGCTGGCCCAATCGGCAGGCAGGTCTGAGCGAAAGGGAGAGGCAGCACAGGGCTCTTTAGGGCCGCAGCTACCTCCGTCTATGGCCATACCACCCTTATCGAGACCGATCTCATCTGATCTCGAAAACGAAGCAGGGTCGGGACTGGTTATTACTTGGAAGGGAGACTGCCTGGGAATATCGGGTGCTGTAGGCTTTTTGCCTCCCCTCTCCTTTAGCCCCCAGCCCCTGGCGCGGCTACCTCCGTAAGCCCCACATGCCCCTGGCCCCTCACACCCCACCACACTCAGAGCTTTCGCCTGCCTTCCAGCAGGCTGCCCTCACAGGCAGCAGTGTCCCAACTCTTGGGTCCCCACAGCCACAGCCCCTCCCCGGGTGGGTGGCTGGGGCTCTGACTCTTGATGCATGGCCTGCGAGCCACTCTGCATTCGGCTTACAGGAAACCAGGTGACCTTCCGGTCTCCCTGTGAGGCTGTCTTAGCACGCCTCAGGCAATTCAGGGGCTGCCCCAGCCCCAGCCCCAGCCCCAACCCCAGCCCCATCCTCGCACAGGACCGCATACTCTGGCAAGATGTGTAGAAGAGACAGCCCCAGCCCCATCCTCGCACAGGACCGCATACTCTGGCCACATGCACTCACACCCAGAGAAACATACATACACACACCAACTGGCACCAAGACATGTCAAGAGCTGGAATCACCAGGTAAGGGAGATGGAGAAAGTGGGAGAGAGAGACATCAAGAGGACCACACAGGCTTCCCACCTATGGCCTCCACACCCTTCCCCCTCCATTCTCGGTATCCACCTGGCCCCCAGTCGGCTGACCACACCCTCGACCTCTGACACACTCACACACTCACCCTCTGGACTGGGAGTGGGAGCTGGGTCTTGCCTTAGGTAACCAAGCCGAAGGGGACTTTCGAGACCTCATCTGCGAAGAAATCTTTTGGTCCCCACAGGTAGCTGTCAGCCCCAAGGCACCACGTCCAGCCGGGGCCCGGCCCAAGGCTGACGCCCCCTCCCTTGGGGAAGTTGCTTCATCTGCATGGCCTGTCTCTGAGGTGTGTCAGTCTTTGCCAGTGTGTCTGTCTCGGATCAGATGCCATCCTCTCTCCCGTGTCTGTCTCCCATTTTCCATCTGTCAGTCACTCTGTGTCTCCCTCTCTCTGTCTATGCCTCCCTGTGTGTGTGTGCTCACGTGTGTCTGTCTTCCTCTCGCCATCTTCGAGTCTGTCTCTGAACCTTCATCTCTTTCTGGTTCTGTGTCTCCTGACACCGGGCCCCCTATCCCTTCCTCTGGCCCCGGCCTCTCACAGGTGCTATGATTCTGGCTCTTGCTGATGAACTTGCTCCAGCCAGCTGTCTCACTTGGTGTGAGTGCCTGCGCAGGTCTGTTTGTCTGTCCGTGTGCCTGCCGGTCGATGGTCCGCTCTCTCAGGAAGGTCCTGTGCTTGTGGGCAGCATGGGGCAAGGGGGACCTCGGTAAGGTGAAGGGGCAGGGCTGACGCTCTCCAGTCGAATGCACTGGTGGCTCCCCGTACGTTTGGGCACCAGGCAGATGCCAGGCAGGATGGGCACTCCAGGCCCCAGCTGGGCTGTGCCTAGGCCTGCAGGAGGCCCAGAGGACCATGGGCCATGAGCAGCTGCAGGCTGCCAAGCCAGACACCTCCGGTGCCAAGTGGCCCTGAGCAGCGAATGGGATGGTGGGGGGCGGGCCTAGAGAGGCCCAGGGTGGGAGAGCACGGAGACCTCCATGCCCCTCACCCAAGCCCCCAGCCCCCACACGCACGCCTAGCCTCCCACTCTGTGTCCCAGAAGCCCTCCAGCCCGCATGCTGGCTAGGGGTAGAAGTGTGTGGGGGTGGGGCAGGTTCGGCTGACCACCGGGCTGCTGGCCCTGTCTGGATGGAGTCCATTCGCGGGTTGGGCGGTGCATGTACAGTGCGCTGTCCATGGAGAAGTGTGCCTGGCTCTCCTGGCTGGCAGGCAGGTCAGAGCAAAAGGGAGGCACAGCACTGGGGTCTTAGCGCACCTGGCGGCAGCTAACCATACCACCCTGAACACGCCTGATCTCCTCTGATCTCCCAAGCGAAGCAGGGTCTGGCCTGTTTAATAATTGGATGGGAGACCACTTGGGAATACCAGGTGCTGTCGTCTTTTTGCCCCCTCTCCTTTAGACCCTGGCCACCAGGTGCTGTTGGCGCCACACACCCCACCTGCCCCCGTCCTCTAGCACCCTGCCACGCTCAGAGCCATCACCTGCCTTTAGGTTGGCCTGCTGGCCAGCCAGCCAGCTGCTGGGCCTCGCAGGCACTGGAGTCCCAACTGCTGGGTCCCTGCAGCCCCAGCCCCTCCCTGGGTGGGTGACCAGGACCCAGACTCCCACCGCAGACCTGGGTTGCCCCTGGCATGGCCTGCAAGCCCCTCCGTATTCAGTTTCCAGGAACCTAGATGACCAACCGGTCTCTCTCTGAGGCTCCCTTGGCAAGCCTCAGGCAGTCCTGGAGGCTGCCCCTGCCCTAGCCCCATCCTCACACTCGCGCACAGGCAAACACACACAAAGACACACACACACACACACCCCGCCTCCCAGATAGGTCAAGAGCCGGAAACCTCAGGTAAAGGAGATGGAGAAAGTGGGAGAGAGAGACAGCAAGAGGACCACACAGGCTTCCCATCCCCCGACCTCCGCACACTCCCCCTTCCATTCTGGGTATCCACCTGGCCTCCAGTCGACCTGATCACATCCTCACCCACCGACGCACTCACACACACTCTCACACACTCACCCTCTGGACTGGGGGCGGGGGCTTGGTTTCGCCTATGGTAGCCAAGCTGAAGGTGACCTTTGAGACCTCGTCTGCAAAGAGGTCTTGGGGACCCACGGGTGACTACCAGCCCCGGGGCACCACGTCCATCCGGGGCCGGCCCATGGCTGACGCCCCCTCCCTTGGGGAAGTTGCTTCATCCGCATGGCTTCTCTCTGAGGTGTGTCATGGTCTGTGCCAGTGTGTCTGTCTCAGATTGGATGTCATCCTCTCTCCCGTGTCTGTCTCCCGTTTTCCATCTGTCAGTCGCTCTGTGTCTCCGTCTGTCTGTCTCTGCCTCCCTGTGTGTGTGTGTGTGTGTGTGCATGTGCGCATGCATGTGTGTGCATGCATGTCTCTCTCCCTATCTTCGTGTCTGTCTCTGAACCTTCATTTCTTTCTGGCTCTGTGTGTCCTGACACCAGGCCCTCCGCCCTTCCTCTGGCCCTGGCCTCTCACAGGTGCTATGATTCTAGCTCTTGCTGACAAACTTGTGATGGCTGGCTGCCTCACTTGATGTGGGTGCGTGCGAGTGTCTGTGGGTCCATCAGTGTGCCTGCCTGTTGCTTGTCTGCTCTCTCAGGAAAGTCCTGTGCTTGGCGGGCAGCATCTTTCAGCCTTGGGAGAATATCTAATTCAAAACCGTCTGCCTGTCCTTGAGTTTTATTTTCACCATTCATATAGTTGCCAAAGGCAAGAACCAAACCCAAATCCTGAAAAAACCCTGAGCCATGTTTTAATGTCTGTAAAACAGGATAAAGAACAATTTCTCACTCACTATTTGAATTTTCTTAAGTCAGTGGCTTAGACTTGGATAACTGTGATATTGAATGGTTTGCCTTGGAGATGAACAGAGATCATTCTGTCATTTTTGAGATTGCATCCAAGAAAATGCACTGGACATAGCAAACACCCACTTCCAACAACACAAGAGAAGACTCTACACATGGACATCACCAGATAGTCAACACCGATTTCAGATTGATTATATTCTATGCAGCCAAAGATGGAGAAGCTCTATACAGTCAGCAAAAACAAGACCAGGAGCTGACTGTGGCTCAGATCATGAACTTCTTATTATCAATTTCAGACTGAAATTGAAGAAAGTAGGGAAAACCAATAGACCATTTAGGTATGACCTAAATCAAATCCCTTATGATTATACAGTGGAAGTGAGAAATAGATTTAAGGGCTTAGACCTGATAGATAGAGTGCCTGATGAACTATGGAATGAAGTTTGTGACATTGTGCAGGAAATAGGGATTAAGACTATCTCCATGGAAAAGAAATGCAAAAAAGCAAAATGGCTGTCTGGGGAGGCCTTAAAAATAGCTGTAAAAACCTGGCCCCCAGTCAGCCCGACCACACCCTCGCCCACCAGCACACTCACCCTCTGGCCTAGGGGCGGGGGCTGGGTCTTGCCTTAAGTAGCAAACCGAGGGGAACCTTTGAGACTTCTGCTGTGAAAAGTCTTGGGGACCCCACGGGTAACTGCCAGCCCCGCTGGGGCCTGGCCCAAGGCTGACGCCCCCTCCCTTGAAGAAGCTGCTTCTTCCACATGGCCTCTCTCTGAGGTGTGTCAAGACCTGTGCCAGTGTGCCTGTCTCAGATCGGATGCCATCCTCTCTCCCGTGTCTGTCTCCAGTTTTCTGTCCCTCTGTCAGTTGCTCTGTGTCTCTGACTCTCCATCTATGCCTCTCTCTGTGAGTGTGCGTGTACGTGTGTGCGCGCGGACGTGTCTGTCTGTCTGCCTGCATCTCCCTCTCACAGTCTTCGAGTCTGTCTCTGAACCTTCGTCTCTTTCTGCCTCTGTCTCCCCACACCAGGCCTCCCGTCCCTTCCTCTGGCCCCGGCCTCTCACAGGTGCTATGACTCTGGCTCTGGCTGATGAACTTGCCTCGGCCGGCTGTCTCACCTGGCGTGGGTGAGTGCGAGTGGCTGTGTGTCTGTCCGTGTGCCTGCCTGTCGNGTCTTCGAGTCTGTCTCTGAACCTTCGTCTCTTTCTGCCTCTGTCTCCCCACACCAGGCCTCCCGTCCCTTCCTCTGGCCCCGGCCTCTCACAGGTGCTATGACTCTGGCTCTGGCTGATGAACTTGCCTCGGCCGGCTGTCTCACCTGGCGTGGGTGAGTGCGAGTGGCTGTGTGTCTGTCCGTGTGCCTGCCTGTCGCTCGTCTGCTCTCTCAGGAAGGTCCTGTGTTTGGCGGGTGGCGTGGGGCAAGGGGGTCCTCGGTAGGGCGAAGGGGAGGGGCTGACGGTCTCTGGTCTACCGCGCTGCTGGCTCCGGTTGCATTTGGGCACCGGGCAGACACCGGGCAGGATGGGCGCTCCAGGCCCCGGCTGGGCTGCGCCTAGGCCCACAGGAGGCTCAGAGGACCGCGGGCCA
>SJYT01078056.1:713870-787287 GCA_006410635.1 Cephalophus harveyi
CCCCAGCCCCATCCTCGCACAGGACCGCATACTCTGGCACGCACGCTCTCACACCCAGAGAAACACACACACACACCAACCGGCGCCAAGACAGGTCAAGAGCCGGAATCACCAGGTAAGGGAGATGGAGAAAGTGGGAAAGAGAGACATCAAGAGGACCACACAGGCTTCCCACCCCCCGCCTCCACACCCTTCCCCCTCCATTCTCGGTATCCACCCGGCCCCAGTCAGCCGACCACACCCTCGACCTAGGACACACTCACACACACTCTCACACACTCACCCTCTGGACTGGGGGCGGGAGCTGGGTCTTGCCTTAGGTAGCCAAGCTGAAGGGAACCTTTGAAACCTCATCTGCAAAGAAATCTTGGGGACCCCACAGGTAACTGCCAGCCCCGGGGCACCACATCCAGCGGGGCCCAGCCCAAGGCTGACGCCCCCTCCCTTGGGGAAGTTGCTTCATCCGCATGGCCTCAGGTCTGTGCCAGCGTGTCTGTCTCAGATTGGATGTCATCCTCTCTCCCGTGTCTGTCTCCCGTTTTCCGTCTGTCAGTTGCTCTGTGTCTCCGTCTGTCTATGCCTCCGTGTGTGTGTGTGTGTGTGTGTGTGTGTGTGCGCGCGCGTGCCTGTGTGCCTGTGTGTGTGCACAAGCGTGTCTGTCTCCCTCTTGCCAACTTCGTGTCTGTCTCTGAACCTCAGATTGGATGTCATCCTCTCTCCCGCGTCTGTCTCCCATTTTCCGTCTGTCATTCGCTCTGTGTCTCCGTCTGTCTGTGCCTCCGTGTGTGCCTGTGTGTGTGCGCATGCGTGTCTGTCTCCCTCTTGCCATCTTCATGTCTGTCTCTGAACCTTCGTCTCTTTCTGGTTCTGTGTGTCCTGACACCAGGCCCTCCACCCTTCTTCTGGCCCCGGCCTCTCACAGGTGCTATGATTCTGGCTCTTGCTGACGAACTTGTGATGGTTGGCTGCCTCACTTGATGTGGATGTGTGCGAGTGTCTGTGTGTCTGTGTGTCTGTCGGTGTGCGAGTGTCTGTGTGTCTGTCCGTGTGCCTGCCTGTTGCTTGTCTGCTCTCTCAGGAAGGTCCTGTGCTTGGCGGGCAGCATCTTTCAGCTTCGGGAGAATATCTAAGTCAAAACCGTCTGCCTGTCCTTGAGTTTTATTTCCACCATTCGTGTAGGTGCCAAAGGCAAGAAACAAACCCAAAACCTGCATAAACCCTGAGCCATATTTTAATGTCTGTAAAACAGGATAAAGAACAATTTCTCACTCACTATTTGAATTTTCTTAAGTCAGTGGCAGATATTCGTACCATACTAATAATTATGGGTCATATCCAAACTTCATGAGTGCTCATTTTAGGTATATTTCAGAACAGCGTCTCCAAAGGTAACTTTGAAAAAGCTGCACCACTAACAGCATGCAGGTTATGCTTCTTCACCTGAGAGTTACCAGCCTAGGATGTTTCTGTGGTATAATTGCAAAGAAACCAAATACACCCAAAACATGAGAACCACCACAGTATAATGTCACTGCCATCAGTCCAATTGCACCTGCCTCTGGGTAACATTTTTAGCATAAGGTGTGGGAAATCGAAACACAGATATAAAGTTTAATTTTCAAATTTAGATTTATCCCTGAAAGGTTCACACTCACTTCTTCCAAAACACACAGTTTAACTTGAATTTGTGCATCACTTCCTCTGAAAAGTCTCTTTAATGACATAATGCTACTTTTCAAAATAATTTACCACAACCAGAATGAATGGTACTATTATATTTTGACAAAACAGATATAAAGTTTAATTTTCAAATTTAGGTTTATACCTGAAAGGTTCACACTCACTTCTGCCAAAACACGCAGTTTAACTTGAATTTGTGCATCACTTCCTCTGAAAAATCTCTTTAATGACATAATGCTACTTTTCAAAATAATTTACCACAACCAGAATGAATGGTACTGTTAAATTTTGACAAACTGTTTTAGATGTTAATTGGTCATTTCTGCCAAGAATTTGTTCTTTATTTTCAGAAAAATATTTCTCTTCTGTCGAGTCATATAGGTATTTGGTTGGAGTCACTAGCAATTTGTTGAGGGGCTCACTGCAAAATGGAGGAAAATAAATAAAATGTATTCAAATGGTACTCAGTTGGCAGCATTTACTGTAAGTTAAAGACAACTTGTCTGAGATATGAACATGACTGAGCACAATTAAGTATCAGAACCCAAGAACCCACCTCACACAACTTCTGTAACAGCTCCAGTTTGTACCAAATTGAGCAAATGCTTTCTGAAAATGTGGACTGAAAAAGGATGCCAAAACACTTGCTCTGAAAAGTTGGGGATTAGTGACAGTTCATAAAGGAACCTAAGGAAATAATTCCAAGTTAAGAGGAAAAAGCTAGAAACAAGGTTGCCAGGAGAAATATCAATAATCTCAGATATGTAGATGACACCACCCTTATGGCAGAAATTGAAGAGAAACTAAAGAGCCTCTTGATGAAAGTGAAAGAGGAGAGTGAAAAAGTTGGCATAAATCTCAACATTCAGAAACTAAGATCATGGCATCTGGTCCCATCACTTCATGACAAATAGATGGAGAAACAGTGGAGACTGGGGCTGACTATTTTTCTGGGCTCCAAAATCATTGCAGATGGTGATTGCAGCCATGAAATTAAAAGATGCTTGCCCCTTGGAAATTATGACCAACCTAGACAGCATATGAAAAAGCAGAGACATTACATTGTCAACAGAGGTCCATCTAGTCAAGGCTATGGTTTTTCCAGTGGTTATGTATGGATGTGAGTTGGACTGTGAAGAAAGCTGAGTGCCGAAGAATTGATGCTTTTGAACTGTGGTGTTGGAGAAGACTCTTGAGAGTCCCGTGGGCTGCAAGGATGTCCAAACAGTCCATCCTAAAGGAGCTCAGTCTTGGGTGTTCATTGTAAAGACTGATGTTGAAGCTGAAACTCCAATACTTTGGCCACCTGATGCAGTGCTGACTCATTTGAAAAGACCCTGATGGTGGGAAAGATTGAGGGAAGGAGGAGAAGGGGACGACGGAGGATGAGATGGTTGGATGGCATCACCGACACAATGGACATGGGTTTGGGTGGACTCTGGGAGTTGGTGATGGACAGGGAGGCCTGGCATACTGCGGTTCATGGGGTCACAAAGAGTCGGACACAACTGAGCAACTGACCTGAACTAAGAGGAAAAAGACATGCACATAAACACGTTCATCCTCACATCATTCATGACACTGATGCACAGGAGATACTTCATTTTCCCAATGGAAAGAGCCCCCCCACCCCATGGCCTGCATGCTGCCCANGACTCGATGGACGTGAGTCTGAGTGAACTCTGGGAGTTGGTGATGGACAGGGAGGCCTGGCGTGCTGTGATTCATGGGGTCGCAAAGAGTCGGACATGACTGAGCAACTGAACTGAACTGAATGCGTTTGGAGTGGTATTGTTCATTTGAGTATCTTCTTTGGAGAAATGTCCATTAAAACCCTTTACCCATCCTTTAATGGAGTTGTTTTTTTTATTTTTGAGTTGTAAGTTACTGATTTTGTTTTGTCACTAAATCACGTCTGACTCTTTTGTGGCCCTGTGGTCTGTAGCCCCCCAGGCTCCTCTGTCCAAGGGATTTCCCAGGCAGGAATACTGGAGTCAGTTGCTATTTACTTCTCCAGGGGATCTTCCTGACCCAGGGATCTAACCCGAGTCTCCTGAATTCACAGGCAGATTCTTTACTACTTAGCCACCAGGGAAACCCTTTTGAGTTGTTAAGAGTTCTTTGTAAGATAGGAGTTTGGGTTTAATTTATACCTACTGTGAAAGTCACTCATTCGTGTCCGACTCTTTGCAACCCCATGCACTGTACAATCCATGGAATTCTCCAGGCCGGAATACTGGCGTGGGTAGCCTTTCCCTTCTCCAGGGGATCTTCCCAACCCAGGGGTCAAATGCAGGTCTCCCACTTGCAGGAGGATTCTTTACCAGCTGAGCCACCAGGGAAGCCTAACTTATACACACTACTGTATATAAAATAGGTAAACAACAGGAGCTACTGTATAGCACAGGGAACTCTACTGAATGCTTTACAATTATCTATAGTGGAAAAGAATCTGAAAAGGAAACTGAATCACACATACGTATATACATATATACTATATATATATAAATAACTGGATCACTTTGCTCTACACTGGAAACTAACACAGTATTGTAAACTAACTATTTCAATTAAAAAATCTGGGAAAAAAGAGGCTTTTACTAGATACAAGTCCTTTTCAGATATATATTACGAGTATATAATTTACAAATATATCCTCCCATTCTTTGGGTTGACTTTTCTTGCTAGTGTGTTTGGTAGCAAATAGTTTTACATTTCTACATAATCAAATTTATTTATTTTTCTTTTTTGTTTTTGCTTTTGGTGTCATATCTAAGAAACCATTACCTAATCCAAAGTCATGAAGATTTACCCGTGAGTTTTCTTCTAAGAGTTTTATAGTTTTAATTCTTAGGTCTGTAATCCATTCTGAGTTATTTTTTGTGTGTGATCTGAGGTAGAGGTCCAACTTCTTCTGTGTGTAAACATTGAGTTGGCCCAGCACCATCTGTGGAAAATACTATTGTTTCTCTTTTGAGTTGTCTCGGCACCTTTTGAAAATCAGTTCAGTTCAGTTCAGTCACTCAGTCATGTCTGACTCTTTGCGACCCCATGAATTGCAGCACGCCAGGCCTCCCTGTCCATCACCAACTCCCAGAGTTCACTCAAATTCACGTCCATTGAGTCAGTGATGCCATCCAGCCATCTCATCCTCTGTCATCCCCTTCTCCTGCCCCCAATCCCTCCCAGCATCAGAGTCTTTTCCATTGAGTCAACTGTTCGCATGAGGTGGCCAAAGTACTGGAGTTTCAGCTTTAGCATCATTCCTTCCAAAGAACACCCAGGACCGATCTCCTTTAGAATGGACTGATTGGATCTCCTTGCAGTCCAAGGGACTCTCAAGAGTCTTCTCCAACACCACAGTTCAAAAGCATCAATTCTTCAGTGCTCAGCTTTCTTCACAGTCCAACTCTCACATCCATACATGACTACTGGAAAAACCATAGCCTTGACTAGACGGACCTTTGTTGGCAAAGTAATGTCTCTGCTTTTCGATATGCTATCTAGGTTGGTCATAACTTTCCTTCCAAGGAGTAAGCGTCTTTTAATTTCATGGCTGCAGTCACCATCCGCAGTGATTTTGGAGCCCCCCAAAATAAAGTCTGACACTGTTTCCACTGTTTCCCCATCTATTTGCCATGAAGTGATGGGCCCAGATGCCATGATTTGACTGTAAATGTGAGAGTTCTATTTCTGGACTCAGTTCTGTTCCATTGACATATATGTCTATCCTAATGCTAGTTCCATGGTTTCTTGATTTCAGCAGCTTTGTAGTACCTTTAGAATTGGGAAGGGTGAGTTCTCTGTTTTTATTCTGTTTTCAAATTGTTTTGGTTATTCTGAATCCTTTGCATTTTCATATAAATTTTAGGATCAATTTATTAATTTCTACAGTAATGGAAGCTGGAATATTGACAAGCTTGCATTGAATTTGTGGCTCAATTTGGAGAGTATTGACAACAATTTAGCCTTCTGACCTATGAACGTAGGATGTCTTTTCATTTATTTAAATCTTTAATTTCTTTCAGCAATGCTTACTATTCTATTGCCTTTTAAAACATATAACAAAACTCAAACAATTCAGGCTCGTTAGCTATATAAATCCCACAGGCATGGCAGCTGATTTTCATATCTGCTAGATACTCTAAATTTATATTCCTGGCTAAAATCTGATTATTATTTAACTTCATACATGTGATAATATCTTGGCCCATCACAGGACAACCTTGACAAAACTTTACTTTGGCTTTGTTGTTAGTAATGACTGACACATACTTGATGCTAAGCTTCTTATACATATTAAATCATTTAATCTTCCCAGCAATCTGATGAAGTAGTCTCTACTCCCTACTTTAGAGGTGAGGCACAGAGCTTGCCCAATATTTTGCAGCTAGTAATTTGTACAGCTAGGATTTGAACCAGGTGGCTTGCCTCTCCAGTCTGTGTACTAATCTCTGTTTGGCAATGTGTGTAGATGTGAGCTACTAAAAAACATATGTGTACAGTGAAAAGTAAGTCTTGCCTGCTACCTTCCCCCTGCCCCAGCTACCATGTTCCCCTCCTAGAATGGCATTATGTTCTTGACTTTTCCCATAGTTTTAAGGATGTCACAAAAAACTCACTGTTGTGACTTTTCCTATGTTGTTGTTCAGTTGCTTAGTCACGTCCGACTCTTTGCAACCCTGTGGACTGCAGCACATTTCCCTGACCTTCACCATCTTCTGAAGCTTGCTCAAACTCATGTCCGTTGAGTCAGTGATGCCATCCAAATATCTTGTCCTCTGCTGTCCCCTTTTCTTCCTTTCCTCAATCTTTCCCAGCTCAGGGTCTTTTCCAGTGAGTTGACTCTTCACATCGCGTGGCCAAAGTATTGGAGCTTTAGCTTCAGCATCAATCAGTCCTTCCAATGAATATTCAGGGTTGATTTCCTATAGGATTGACTGGTTTGAACTCCTTGCTGTCCAAGGGACTCTCAAAAAATCTTCTCCAACACCACAGTTCGAAAGCATCAATTCTATGGATTCTATTTTTTAAAAATTTTATTTATTTTTGATGCTACACACGGGCTTTCTCTAGTTGCAGTGTGCAGGCTTCTCACTGCTGTGACTTCATTTGGTTTCTAATCATGGGCCCTAAGGCACACGTGCTCAATAGTTGCCGCATGTGGGCTTTGATGCCCTGAGGCATGTAGGATCTTAGTTCCCAGACCAGGGATGAAACTTGTGACCCCTGCTTTGGAGGGCAGATTATTAATATTAACCACTGGACCACCAGGGTTAATAGGTCCCTCCTGTGGGCTCTTGTAGATGTTTCTTGGTGTCACAGAATTTCCTTTCAGAGGCTCCATGGGAAAATTTTCACCTTGGTCTTGGTATCAGAAAGAATGTTGTACGCCTTAATACTTAGTTTTTTTCATTATCTAATAGACATTTTGAGTTATATTAATTCTTTTTTCCTTTTTTTAGGCCACTGGCTCCAGTCCATGGAGTCACTAAGAGTCGGACATGACTGAGCGACTTCACTTTCACTTTTCCCTTTCATGCATTGGAGAAGGAAATGGCAACCCACTCCAGTGTTCTTGCCTGGAGAATCCTGGGAATGGGGGAGCCTGGTGGGCTGCCATCTATGGGGTCGCACAGAGTCGGACCCGACTGAAGCGACTTGGCAGCAGCAGCAGCAAAAGGCTTAGAGCAAAATTTGTAACTTTCCATTAGTTACTTGGTTCTTCACCCTGCATTTATTTATGCTTAACCTTTTTTCTCCATTATTACCCTGCCTGATTTATTTCTGAAGTTGCTGAGATCCTTTGGAAGTGGGGAAAGAATGTGGAATTAATTAGTAAATAAAGTGATCAGAGTTTTCTAGTGGGAGTAGAGAAGGGAAGATGACATTTCAGCTCAATTTGGGTGACTGGAGTTTTTTGCAGTGATCTGTCAGTAAAATGAAAATTTCATAGACAGGCTTAACTGATCCAGACATGGGAATAACCTGTAATTAGTTTAAAATCTTAGAAAGACACAGTAATGGCTTGATTTGTCAGCCTTAGTTTTATTATCTATTCTAACCAGTAATATAATAACAACATGATAATGGTCAAAAGGGAGGGATAAGGTTGTCCAGTTTCTCAAATATATTTCAAATTTTTTCACCTTTCAAATTCTAGTTATCATATTTGTGATCTTTTAGTTGATGGATTGTCATTTAAATTAGCTAATTATCAGGCTGAAATTAGGAGAATCTCTTTGGAGGTTACCTTTTCTTTAAAATGCTTTATGATGGCATAATTTATATACAGTTATTTCACTTTTTAAAAGGATACAATTCAATGAGTTTTAACAAATATACAATCATATAACTATCACCACAATTATCTCCAAAACTTTCTCATTGTTTCTTGTGGTCAGTTCCATTCTCCTCCCCTGCCAAACACAGCTCTGATTTCCATCTGTATAGTTTTACTTTTTCTAGAATTTCATAGAAACGCAATCATACAGTATGTAGGCTCTTGTGTCTGGCTTCTTTTACTTAGCATGATGCTTTTGAGATTTATTCATGTGGTTGAATATCAGTGATTCCTTCCTTTCTATTGCTGAGTAGGATTCTTTTGCGTGCCTATACCACAATGTAATTATTCAGCCGGTGGACATTGGAGCTGCTTCTACTTGGGTTTTATGAATAAAGCTGCCAGGAATATTCAAAGGAGTGGGATTACTGGGTTGTATATATGGTATATTTAATTTTATAAAGAAACATTTAACTTTATAGGAATGGCAGTTAACTTTCAAAGGTCATTGCCAAATTTAGATATGATCATGAAGAACAGAAGTTATTGTTTTTATACAAATCAATTATGTCTTAAGATGATCGTATGTCCATTCATAGTTCACTGAGAGAAAAGGGGACATAAATCCCCATGTGTGTCACTGGAGAATTTTTTTTATAAGCATGGCAGTGCCATTCACTTCTACTTGTCCAGCATGTGTACACATGGGGCCTCATTTGAGAAGGACTGGAAAAGATGACCCCAAGGTTCATTACAATCCAAAGTCTTAGTGCTCTATCAACTGCAGGGATTTTGCCCAAAAAGCAGAAAAGATGGAGAGAGAAAACATTACCAAACCTCAAGGTCACGATATATATTATAGAAAGTTTTCTCCCATGGATTGTGTCATTTGATCCTCAAAATAACCAATCATTAATCCAGCTAGATACATGATATTTTCACAAGGCCACTCTGGGAATCTAGAACAGTTTTATTCTTCTTTTTAAAAAAACTAAGCTTCCAGTTTTAAAAATATTAAAGGCTGTAACAAGTACCCTCACCTAACTCAGAGCCATCTTCACATCACTGAACTATACCTCATCCCTCAGACTCATTGTATCTCTGACTCAGTCTCAACCTTGAACCTCTAAGGTGAGGATAAGGGTGAGGGATGTATTATGGAGCACAATGTTTGAAAACAAAAAGTTTCATCTTTTGGTTTCTGTCTTGTCTTTTTCTTTTCCATGAGGAAAATGACTTTCTTTAGCTCATGCAGAATGAATATGACCAGTGACGTAACAGAGACGTGGAGAAGAGAAAAAATTGTTCAGGGTCATTTTAGTAGAGAGTAGCAAATCTGGGTCTTCTTAAGCTGTGCTGCTTCACTGTCATGTAAGTGGGAAACAAAGCATTCCTCAGAATTTAGGACCTCAGAGACACTCATTTCCAATGGAGACACTCAATACGTCAATAGCACCCCACCATCTGCTGCTGCTTTTGATGTAAAGGAAGTGGAGGAATGAATGGGTACTGGATTTTTGAAGAAGCTGTCTAAGATCTCTAAGAATAAAAATAAAGGTAGAAAATAAAAGAAGATGGATGGATGCAAGAAGGAGCCTGAGAGAGGCTCCCAGCCCATGGGCAGGCAGAGAAGGAGAAGGGGTGAGTGTAAGAGTAAAGAAAGCTCCAAGGTGCTGGAAAAGCTGGTGTTAAAGGACATACATGATTTCCCTCCCTATGATTCCCAAGTAGCTCCTAGAATAGATCCTGTGGCATATTTCTGGTTCCCGGGAAGGGTCATTTGAATGAAGGCTTAATGATTTCTTGGAGTGTCCTAAAATGCTGAAATACCTCCACGAGTCTGAAATTCTTTTTGATGACAAATATGTCACCTACCGTTAGAGAGAAAAATAAATTCTGATTGAGGGAGGAGAGGCACTTATTCTAAGTGCTAATAAATATCAGGCACAGTAAAGAAGAAGTCCTACATATATGATCTCATTTAATTTTTTAGCAGCCTGTGCAAGAGACTAGTAGCTCCATTTAGTAAACAAAAATAATGAAACCAAGATGTTAAGAGACTGTTAACTTTCAATGTGTGTCTATGCCTTTTGTGAGCAAGTAAAGAAGACTCTGTGTCCAGAGGTATTTTTGTCATATATGAGTACATTTGGTTTGGCTTGAAACGACTGCTGAAGATTTTTTAAAACAAAGTGTCTACTAAAGCAACATGTTTTCAGAGGATGCATTGATTGAGGTATCACTATTTTGCACATAGAGCAATTATAGTCACATATGATTCTTGGAAACATGAATACCTAGTGCTATTGTTGTCATTTGTAAATTGAAAAGGTGTTTATGTAGAAGCAGACATTTCCTCAGTCCTGGTACTAAAACTTTTTAAGGACTATTTTTTCCCCCCCGAATATGTATTTTAAACAATTTTTTTCCCAGTAAGGCAAGAAAAAGTGACTTACTATTATTTTGTACAGAAAAATAAGGTCCTTGAGCTAGAAAATACTAACACTTCTATTAAAAAAATTTATTAATTTATTTTAACTGGAGGCTAATTACTTTACAATATTGTAGTGGTTTGTATGCCATGGCTCTTAAAGTTATGCAGCTGGCTGCTTTCACTTTTGCTTCTGATGAACTTTCAAGTTCTTTGTGACCAGATAAACATTTCCCCAAACATTTCAGATTTTGTTCTGTTGGACGACTGAGATAATTTTTGATTTGGAATTAAACAGCTGTAAAAATTTACTCAAGTAAATGTTAGCCTTCATTGGCAAGGGTTTAGGACACACAGTCTCCTAACATCTGTATTTCAGAAAGACTTCCAATCGGTAGTTGTAGGGTGTGTGGGTGAACTGGCTCCATGCAGCACAGACTGACCTTGAACTGAAGATTTTTCTAGGCCAGTTTGCATCAGGAAAATCCCTCCCGCAGCCCAGGATCTTCCTTGACTGTTACCGGGCCAAAGGCTGTCGTCAGAATTTGATACTACACCTCTCCTTGCCAAACAGGATCCCACAGCCAAAAGCTGTTCTGTCATGGTACATCAGTAGGACTCACCCGGCTTCTGGCCTGGCCCAGAGTTTAGGAGGGGTGACAGTCTCTAACCTCCCCAGGCATATCAGAAAATCAGCATGTGAGCTGCTTGGCATGTTCAGTTGGTGTCAACTGAGGGCAGCCCTTTCTGGAAGCCAGTGGGTTCTCCCAAAGGGAGATGAGGCAAAGGTGCCCAGCCACCTGCCCCGAAGTGATACTGCTTAGGATTCTGGTATGTTAGGCTAGAATCAAATTCATGAAAAAAGTGTGTGACCACTGTTAAGTGAAAGTCACAAGGGGATGTCTGTAAGAAAGGCAATACCCACCCCAGGGGCAAGCAGAAGAATGGCTTTTACCAAAGATACCGGTTCTCAAAATTTGGCCAACAGCCCTAGACAAATAGGTTTTGAAAGAATTACCTAGAAAAGGTGTTTAGATACTTTTTGAGGTCAGGAGAAAAATGTTTCACAGCACAGAAGGCCCTGCAGTTCCCAAGAAATATGCTCAGTTGATAAGGACAGCTTGGTGTTTCTGACACACCTGGAACACAGCACCATGTATTCCTGCTCACAGAGTCTTTTGGATTGGAGGCTTAAAAGTTTATGGGCTTAAATGGAAGACAAGTAATCAGGACATGGCTGATGTTAAAGGTGAAGTTTACATAAGAGAAAAATGGAAGGCAGAGGTTAACACAGGAATCCCCATTGATTTAAGATTTGATTTTTTCTCTTTTGGAGACTTTATAGGATTTTCTTTATACTTTTGTTGGTTTCAAGAAGATTGAAAATTGAGTCCATGCTTTCAAGGTTAAAATAAATAGTGTGTGTGCGTGTGCTCAGTTGTGTCTCTTTGCTACTCCGTGGACTGTAGCCCACTGGCTCCTCTGTCCATGGAATTTTCCAGGCAACAATACCGGAGGGGGTTGTCATTTCCTACTCCAGGAGATCTTCCCAACCCAGGGCTAGAACCTGAGTGTCTTGAGTCTCCTTCATTGGCAAGTGGATTCTTTACTACTATGGCACCTGGGAAGCCCTAAAAATAAATACACCACTGTGTAATTGTCTCAGTTGAAAAAGTATATATAAAGAAGGAACCTCAATGAGACAAGTAGGAGAGGGTGGAGACATGATTCTGTCAAGACCCATACCACTGGTAGGTAACCTACAAATGGGAGGATAATTAAAATTGCAAAGTTTTTCCCCAAAGGTGAAGTGGTCTGAGCCCCACATTGGGTCCTATAGCCCGGGAGTCCTGCACCAGGAAGGCAAGCCCCCTGAATGTTTGACTTTGAAGGCTAGCAAGGCTTATTTTCAGGAGAACCAGAGGGCTGTGGGAAATAGATTGCACACTTCAAGGGTGCACATGTCACACTTGGACCCAGGGAGAAAGAAGCAATTTAAAAGGAGCCTGGTCAGACCCTTGTGCTGATATTGGAGAGCCTCTTGGAGAGGCACCAAAAAGCTGGGGCTCATCCTGGGGATGTAGATGGTGGAGGCAGCCATTTTGGGGAGCGTGTTTTACCATGAGGACACTGGTGCTGGCAAGCATCATCTTGGAATCTTCTCTCTAGTTTCTTAGCACTGGGACCGAGCCCCACCCACCAGCTTGTCAGCACCGTTGCTGGGACACTTTAGACCAGGTGACTAGTAAAGCTGAGGAACCACCCATCTCCCAGCCACCACGAGGCCTGCACTCTAAGACCCCTGAGCCTACAGCTGCCCTGGGACCCGGCCCTGTCCACCAGAGGGCCCAGCACCTGGTTTGCAAGCTTCCATGGCAGTAGTCCCTGACCCCCAGGACCCTGAAGTCAGAAGCCCTGGGACTCAGCTCTACCCACAAGGGGGTAGTCACCAGTTCTAGGCCCACCTGAGCCCCAGCCCCACCCACCAGTGGGCCAAAACCTACCCCAGGGCCCTGCAGTCAGAGACCCTGGACCTAGCTCCACTCTCCAGTGGGCTTATATTTGTCTCAGGATCCAGCCCCACCGACCAGCAACCCACAGCCTTCATATAGGGTAGGGCTTGGCAACCAACTGGCCTGAGGGCCTGCCACAACTTCCAGACTGCCCATAGTCGTCAGCTTGCCACAACAGAAGGACCCTCACAGCCTAAATAAGGGACACGCCTAAAGTCTAGCGACAGAGGGGAGTGTGCTTCTGGGATGCATAGGATGATTTCTATAAAAGGCAGCTTCTCCAAGGTTGGGAAATGTATCCAACCTGCTGAATATATAGAAATAAAAACAGCAGATTAGGCAAAATGAGGTGACAGAAGAATATATTCCAAATGAACAAATAAGATAAAAACCCCAGAAGAAGAACTAAGTGGAGATAGGCAACTTACCTGATAAAGAGTTGAGGGAAATGATTGTAAAGATGCTCAAAGAACTCGGGAAAAGAATGGATAAACACAGCAAGAAGTTTAATAGAGTTAAAAGAAGAATCAAACAGAACTGAATAATACAATAATTGATATAAAAATACACTAGAAGCAATCAATGGTAGGATAGATGATACAGAATAACAGATCAGTGAGCTGGAAGACAAAGTAGTGGAAATTACTGAAGCTGAACAGAAAAGAGAAAAAGAGTAAACAGAAATGAGGACACATTAGGAGACCTCTGGGACTATATCAAGCACACTAACATTCACACTATAGGGATCTCTGAAAGAGAAGAGAGAGAGAAAGGGCCAGAGAACATAGTTGAAGACATAACAGCTGAAAAGTTCCCTAACCTGGCAAAGGAAATGGACACCCAAGTCCAGGAAGCACAGGAAGTCTCAAACAAGATCAACCCAAAGAGAACTGCACCAAGATACATTGTAATTAAAGGATGGTGGTGATTCAGTTGCTGAACTGTGTCTGACTCTTGCAACCCTGCAGACTGCAGACTGCCAGGCTCCTCTACCCATGAGATTCTCCAGGCAAGAATACTGGAGTGGGTTGCCATTTCCTCCTCCAGGGGATCTTCCCAACCCAGGACTCGAACCCAGGTTTGCTGCATTGCGGGCAGATTCTCTATCGACTGAGCTACGAGGGAAGCCCAATTAAAGGATGAAAGTGAAAGTGAAAGTCATTTGGTCTTGTCAGACTCTTTGCGACCCCATGGCCTATACAGTCCATGGAACTCTGCAGGCCAGATGACCAGAGTGGGTATTTTCCCTTCTCCAGGGGATTGTCCCAACCCAGGGATCGAACCCAGGTCTTCCACATTGCAGGTGGATTCTTTACCAGTTGAGCCACAAGGGAAGCCCAAGAATACTGGAGTGGGTAGCCTATCCCTTTTCCAGAGGATCTTCCTGACCCAGGAATTGAACCAGGGTCTCCTGCATTGCAGGTAGATTCTTTACCAACTGAGCTACCCGGGAAGCTCAATTAAAGGAGAAAGAGAATATAAAAAGCGGCAAGGAAGAAGTAACAAGTTACATACAAGGAAGCTCCCATAAGTCTGTGAACTGACTTTTCAGCAGAAACTCTGCAGGTCAGAAGCAACTGGTATAGTATATTTAAAGTGATAAAAGGGAAAATCCTACAACTAAGAATACATTAAGCCAGTGGTCCCCAACCTTTTGGGTACCAGGGATTCGTTTTGTGGAAGATAATTTTTCCACATATAATGGGGGAATGGTTTCAGGATGACTCAGGCACAGTAGGGTTCATGCTCCTATGAGAATCTAGTGTCATCACTTATCTGACTGGGGGCAGAGCTCAGACAGTAATGTGAGTGATGCGGGAGTGACTGTAAACTCCGGTGAAGCTTCACTTGCTTCCCCACCGTTCACCTCCTGCTGTGCAGCCCAGTTTCTAACAGGTCACACACTGGTACCCCATCGTCTGGGAGTTGGGGATCCCTGATTTAACCTTTCACTCAGAGATGATGGAGAGATCAAAGGCTTCATAAAGAAACAAAAGCTAAAAGAGTTCAGCACACCAAACTTAAAGCTAACAAGGAATGTTAAAGAGTCTTCTCTAAGCAAAAAGGAAAAGGCTACAACTAGAAAGATGAAAATTACAAAAGGAAAAAGCAAATGTACAGTAAAAGTAGGCTGTCAACCATCTATAAAGCTGGTAGAAAGTTTAAAAGACACAAGTAGTAAAATCATTTATATCCACAATAAGTAGTTAAGGGATACACAAAACAAAATTATATAAAATATTATGTCCAAACAAGAAAATGTTGGTAGGGGGCAAGCAGAAAACATACAGGGTTGTTAAAATGGGCTTAAACTTAAGAGATCAGCAACTTTTATATATATATATATACTTATGCTATGCTAAGTCACTTCAGTTGTGTTCGACTCTGTATGACCCCATAGACGGCCGCCCACCAGGCTCCCCCGTCCCTGGTGTTCTCCAAGCAAGAACATTGGAGTGGGTTGCCATTTTCTTCTCCAATGCATGAAAGTGAAAAGTAAAAGTGGAGTTGCTCAGTTGTGTCCGACTCTTAGCGACCCCATGGACTGCAGCCTATCAGGCTCTTCTGTCCATAGGATTTTCCAGGCAAGAGTACTGGAGTGGGTTGGCATTGCCTTTTCCAATATATATATGTGTATAAAATGTTGTAGTGACTAACCAGACACAGGTATCACTCTGCAACTGTGAAGAATGAAAAGTTGAAATAGTGTTGAAATAGTGAGTAAAATCATATATATGTATTTGTTATTTTAATTACTAAATTACCCTCTACTGGGATTCGACCAATTTATACACATACTCCCAGTCTGTGGCCTAAGTTTCCATTCTCTTGACAGTGTATTTCACAAGGCAATTGTACCAATTTATACTTATACCATATATGAAATACTTGAAAAGCGGTATCTCAGTTTATTTTTGATTTGTATCTCTCTTATTATGAGCAAGGTTGAGTATGTCTTCTCTATATTTGAGTCATTTATGTTTCTTTTTCTTTCTATATCCTCTGCCCATTTTTCTATTGGACTATTGGTATTTTTCTTGTGAGGTGTAATAGCTTTTTACATATTATGAAGATTATCCATTTATCTGATATGAATTTCCATTGAGTGTATATATGGTCAGAGTATTTTAACAAAGAGTAGATACTCTGCCCCAATGGTGTTCAAATATAAGATCCCTTGATAAGAATTTTTTATCAGATATTCTTGGATCAAATCTGTGGACCACATGACTTTTAAAGTTTATTTCCATTTTCAGCTTTTATACTTTATTGATGTAGGAAATGGCAGCCCACTCCAGTATTCTTGCCTGGAAAATCCCATGGACGGAGGAGCCTGGTAGGCTACAGTCCATGGGGTCACAAAGAGTCGGACACGGCTGAGCGACTTCACTTTCTACCTAGCCTAGAAAACCTAGGTCAGGCTAACTCTGCATTCTCCATATAAAGCAGTTTGCTTGAAACATAGTCTACCCAGAATCTCCTCAGAAGACAAAACCAGAACCCTTGGTAAGCATGTATTTGTCCAGTATCCAGGGGCCTGCACCTTTGTATCCTTTCCCCTAGAAAGGAGGAAGCAGCTGTGGCCTCTCGCCTTTGAGTATTTTTGGCCAGCAGCCTGGCACTTTGGGAATTTATCCAGCATGCTTTTCAGAGGTATTTCAACCCTTTTATGAAGAAAGCAAAGTCATGAAAGGAAACCAAGAACATTAAAGATTCATGCCTCTTGTGTAATTTGGCTGTTAAGACACAAAGCCAATTTCTGCTCAGCACTTCCTGTAAGATGAACTAAAAACTGCAAAGAAACATGTTTAAAGATAATATGTTTGTATCATAGTTTTGTCGAATCACTTGTACCACACATCTTACAGGCAGCTTGAAAACATTTTGCACACTAGAAAGATGAAAGCATTCGATATTTATTTCCTGAAGGTGGAAGAAGAGTCCTGGGTTTCTGAAGTCCCCAGATGATTCAGCGTATACTCACATAGCTACCAATCGTGGGAAATCAGCGAGGCCTCATTGGGATTTTGGACATGTCAAGAAAGAGTATGGGGCTGACTGAAGCAAATGCCAATGTGACGTCAGCAGTTGCTGAATGATTTTTGTTCAAGGTTTTTTTTTTTTTCAAGTTTAAGAGCAAGACTTCTCTAACTTAGAATGATTAAACACAGAACTTTTCTATAAGGAATAAAATAATAAGGTTAGGTCATATTGAACAGTTTTGAACTTCAATTTTCCTCATTTTTTTTCTTCTTTTTTTAAGAAAAGTTTTCCTTCTCTCAGCTCTCATAATTAGCTATTTGATCCTCATAACTCTGCCTCTCATTCCCCCTGCCCCCCTCCACCTTTAAATTCTGTGCTCTCCTAACTCTGAGAGGATATAATTAAAGGAATATATTCTTTACTTCCTTTTTGTTTTCTCTCCTCAAGGGTAGATCACTTGTGCTTATGGACCACTCAATATTATTGAAGAAGGATGAGTTTGGGATCTATAAAAGATGCCAGATGCAGCAAAGTACACAACTGTGACCACAACCCCTGATTGGCAGGTGGCATTTGGAAAGGCCAAGAGTGAACTCAGTGGCTGTAAGCATTTCTCATGGTTGACCTGGAGCCTGATGTAGCTGTAGATAGAAGTGGATGTTTTGGGAACGCATGGCCAAGCCAGACCGTCAGGAGTCCTGCAAGGCAAATAATGGTTGGATCCACTATACTTGGCCAGCCATGGAGAACACCCCAAGGCACCCCACCTGTTAGGCACCAGGCAGAAACAGTCAATCTTGTCTGTCAGTTAAAAAATGAGGGGAGTGTGTGGGAAAGAGTGGAAGAGAGAGCGAGATTAAAAAGAAGCAGTATTTTTTTCTTTAATCGAAGTTTTAAGACCTCCAGGTTGAATTCACAGTAATGATGGGGTGGAGAAAGTTCAAATAGATGTATCCCATGCATGGCATTAAAAATAAAGCTTAAGCATATGCAAACAGCAAGTTGATGGCAGCTCTAAGATGATGGTGAAGCATAGGCTCTGGGCTGAGAAATAAGCTTGTGCTGAGAAACCATCTGGGAAAACTCTTCAACTAATTTGAATTGAGCCAAGCTGAGACCTTAAGCATTTCTTCCCAATGAGATCCAAGCTGAACAATGACACGAGCTGATGTTCGGTGGTGGAGATGCCCGTGTATCCTCGCCTAACAGCTGTCACGGTAGGTCCATGCTGCTCCTGAAAGCTAGATAATTAACTGCCATTTGCTTTGAAGTCCAGGGAAAGCTGCTTCCTACTGCGGTGCATTTACAACTTCTACAATTGCCTCGTCAAGTGTTCAGTGCCTCGACCGCATCAGTTCCACTAACTCCTTTAGATGTTCAGGTTTCTCAAAGGTATTCAAATCGCTGAAGCTGCCTTGTGAGGTTTTTCAAGACAGATGTTTTAAAAAAGTGACTTATTTTTTAATCACTAGATTATTAAATAAGTTTGCCAGAAACATAACTACAAGTCATGGATGTTTGCAGCTTTTTCTTTATTTTTAATTGATGGAGAGCTGTTTTCAAAGGGATCAAGTTTGGCAAGCATGGATATCGCATTGTTAAATCTATAGAACAGTCCAGGTAGAGTAGCATCACTAGGAAAAGAAGACTAGATTAGTTTATTATTTTGTTTAAGAGCTTGATAAAAGGACTAAATTCACTTCTGTCTACCTTAGAAGTTTCCAAATAGGCCTTGGGAAAAAAATATATTTATAAAAAGGTTCAGAGTAGAGGTTCAGAATGAACCTAAGTTTAGTGTATACATGCGTTGAAGGTAGCAGAGTGAAGCACAACTGAATACTCTATTTGTGTTCCATATATATCTCTCTGTGGCAGCGTGACAGTTGGATCTCTATAAGGACTTTGGTTTCTAGATATTAATCATTCAAACCAAAGTGAATGTAATTTTGGAGATGGTTATGAAGGGAAAGGAATTAACATGATATTTTAAAAGATAACGTTTCACAGCACAATTTTGAAATGGATTACTAAGACTTTTAGTGAAATTACATTAGTCGATTTGCTATATGTGACATTGTAGTAAGAAGAACATCAGAGTTTTCATGCTGAGATTACTTAGTAGGGTAACCCGAGGGTAATTGCCAGTTTGGGTTTATCTTTGCAGTAAAAATCAAATGTGGACTGCATTGAAACAGAAGTCCAGGACTTAATCTGTCCAGTGGAAATCATCCGTGCTTAGCAAAGCCTCACAGTTATTTTTCTTTCAAATTTACATTGTTTTGCCTTTAGGGAGCTGATGGAAATTCATTGTGAGTGTTCTTGTGGGTAAAGTTAAAATTGTTTCATTAAATGTTAATGGACTTAATAGTCCAGTTATAAAGATCCAATATATTAACCTGTATTCAGCACTTAATGCTGACATGGCTTATGTTCCAGAATTGCATTTGGGCCCATAGAGCTGAACATCAGATGTGAGCATAGGTTAGGAATGGGTTTTGTTCTTCTGCCATAAGGAAATAACCATTCTGCTTACAAATGACTTTGATTTTTAACAAAGCAGCTATTTTAGATGCAATTCATTGGTTTATTTTGGCCCAAAGAAAGATTCGGACATCTACTTATACATTAGGGACATAGCACGGCTCACTGGACTTGACAAGCAAATAGAATGTGAGTTACCTAAAATCCCATAATATGCCTCTACCTTTCTTTGGCACCTTTACTATCAAATAAGCTATTGGAGGGAATTACCAATTTTAAAGTATTTTGCAAATCTGCAAGAGATATCTTGCTGATTATTTTTTGGGAAAGGAAACTTACGCCATAAAAGATATATCTTGAAAAATGAGTTTGTCCTTAGCTGATGAAGAGAGTGAAAAGGCCAGTTCCTCCAGATTAGATGAGAATAATAATTTTTCGGTAAGCTTGAGCAGTTAAGGGTACATTATGTTAAGTATAGGAATGCAGGCTCAGCTTAGCCCACAAGTTCACAAGACCGCGCTTATTCTTGTCTTCAGGAATCACAGCATCATGTGGCTTTGGATACATCTTTGTCAGTTCTTTTGAAATCAAACAACACTCATTTAAATATAATCTTTAAACATTGGGAAATAGAAATACTGCATGGTTTCACAATACATGAACCACATGTAGTTTCAACCATATGGACTATATGTAGGCTGAAATGATCACACACCAGGGTCTCCATTTCCTCCTCCTCCTTTATAAAATGGTTAGGAATTCAACAAAGACATTGTAAGATGATATGAAACAAAAGCTTTAAGAATTTTCATTCATTCATTCAACAAGTATTTTTGTGCACTGACTGTTTTTGTTTTCCACCCAGAGAGAAATGTAAAATTTGCACAAAAGTCTACAACTGTCTTTAGTTACAGCAGTTCTAGGATTAGAGATAGGAATTTGTCCAAAAGAATTCAGAATAAACTATATATGCAAAATGATGACAGAGGCAGAAGGGACAGGGAAAGAGCCTGAGACTAACCAATGGGTCCTCAAAGAAACAACTGAATTCTCTCTGCATGAGTGTCCTCAGCAAACGAGGAATTGATTGGTAACTTGAGAGGTTCCTTCTCACTCAACAAGTCTGTGAATCACAACATAAATCACTGTTGAATCACTAATAATAATAATGCCAGCACAATAGGAGAGATTGATACTCTGAGTCTTCCCAAGGGCATGAAGTTTTCTAAAATTCTCTGGTTTTCAGATGCTTTGAATGGACATTTTACAGTTGTCTAATATTCAAGTGCTTTGAAAGCTGCTAGGCACTTGAATGCAAGGCATATTTCTTGAAAGATCACAGTTCTTCAGGATGTAAGACAAATTCATGGGTAAGTTTCTAAGCCTAAGTCTCCACTTTGAATTTCTTTCATAGATAAATGAGGGAAGCTGATAGAAGGTAGATAACATATTAAAATTTAGCCAAGCCTAGGACTCCAGTGATCAAGTCTGTGATTTAGTCCAGTGATTAAGACTATGTACTGCCACTGCAAGGGATGTGAGTTCGATCCCTGGTCAGGGAACTTAATATCCTTCATGCCATGAAACATGGCCCCTCCCCCCCACCCCCGCAAAAAAAAAAAACCATGAATCAAGCTTGCATAGTCATTCCTCTATCTCTTGAATTTTATATCATTAAGCTACCTTTAGGAAATCATGATAAAGCTATTGCCTTAATGACCTGAGAATGTTTGGTTCTTCAAGAGCTTTTCTATGGTAACTCAATAATTTTGTTAATATCAGAAGCGTACAGCCAGTCAGTTATAGTCATGAGGGAAAAAAAGTGAAAGTGTTAGTTGCTCAGCCATGATGTTTGACTCTTTGCAACCCCCTGGACTGTAGCCCACCCTGGGCTTCTCCAGGTAAGAATACTGGAGTGGGTTGCCATTCTCTTCTCCAGGGGATCTTCCCAATCCAGGGATTGAACCCAGGTCTCCTGCATTGCAGGTAGATTCTTTACCGTCTGAGCCACCACGGGACAACAGGACATATCTAGCATTTGTTTCTTTCCTTTGTCAGGTACTTTTCTAAACCTCTTACATATATTAACTCATTTAAGCTTCCCCAGTGGATCAGAGGTTAAAGCGTCTGCCTGGAATGCAGGAGACCCAGGTTCGATCCCTGGGTCAGGAAGATCCCCTGGAGAAGGAAATGGCAACCCACTCTAGTACTCTTGCCTGGAGAATCCCATGGAGGGAGGAGCCTGGTAGGCTACTAGTCCATGGGGTCACAAACAGTCGGACACGACTGAGCGACTTCACTCACTCACAATCTTTGCAGTGATCCTCAGGTTGGTACTGTTATTACTCCTGTGGCATGGATGAGGAGATTAAGTCACAGAGAAAATAAATGACTTGCTTAATATCACTTAAATTGTAAATGACAGAGCTGGCATTCGGACCTGTATGGTCTATGTTTAAGGCCCATGCTTATGTCTGCAATAACATAGCTACCTTCTAACATGACTACCCATTTGTCATATTCACAGTGACACACACTTAGTAACCAAGAGTAACCAGTGTTTAACCCAAGCTGGAGGCAGCTCAGCTCTATCTTTCAGGCATAGGAGGCCAGGGTCTAAGACCCATGATACGTTCAGGGGCCCAAGAAAATGTTTTAGGTTCTTTTAAAATCAGAAGGAAAAACCCCAAATATAATTTAGCCTGGACCATATTTGTTTATATTGGCATTGCCATAATCTATATTTTATAAAATGTACCCAGGAACATTATAGTGTGGGCCTAACTGGAGTAGAAGTTGATAGGCATGGACAAAGCTGCTCTTCCCATCTAGTCTCTTCCTCTTCTCTGCAGGGTGGTACCCAGGCAAGCTGCCATATAGCCCATCTTTGGCTCAACACAGCATCAAACCTCTGGTTTCTCCTGGAAGTGCCTCTACCCCTGTCCCTGGCCCCTGCCTTGGTCACTGGGTGGATGGAACTTTTCTCTTCTCTCCTGCCCTGTACTGAGGCAAGCCTGTTTCACTGCTGGCCTGCAGGTGGGTCTGGTCTGGTCTGTACAATGTTTGAATAAATCAGAATACAGTAAGCCCTCTACATCAGAATGAGTTCTGCTCTGAGAGTGTGTTCATAACTCCAGTTTGTAGGTTCTAACAAAGTTAGCCTAGGGACCCAAGTAATGCAATCGGCTATATAGTACTATACTGTAATAGGTTTATAATACTTTTCACACAAATAATATACTTCCTTGGTGGCTCAGCAGCAAAGAATCTGCCTGCAATGCAGGAGACACTGGAGATGAGGGTTCGATCCCTGGTTTGGGAAGATCCCCTGGAGGAGGGCATGGCAACCCACTCCAGTATTCTTGCCCAGGAAATCCCATGGATAGGGGAGCCTGGCGGGCTATAGTCCATGAGGTCGCAAAAAGTCGGATACAACTGAAGTGACTGAGCAAGCACAGCACAGCACACAAATAATATATAAAAAACAAGCACAAAAAAATATGGAAAACATTTTTAATCCTATAGTACAGAACCTTGAAAAGCACAGTAGTACAGTACAACAGCTGGAAAACAGGGGCTGGCACTGAACGAACAGGCAAGAAGAGTTACTGACTGGAGGAGGGAGAGGGGGTGGGAGATAGTAGAGCTGAAGCTTCGTCAGCAACAGGAGAGGAGGACAAGCTGCAATTTCACTCATGCCTGACGCTGATAGAATGCACATTCCCGTTTTTTAAAGTTTGCAACTTGAGAGTTCATATATAGGGAATTTATTGTAGTTGCCAATGTTTTTTAAAAAAATGGTAGGTTTCACATAAGAATCTGGATTTCTGTCTTCTCTTGAAAAATCAGAAGGCTTGGTAGCACTGGGCCAGTGTTACACAGCTCCATTTGGCTGGAGGTGAGTGGAGCCATTGCTTCAGCCCCTCCCAGCCCTGCCTGGCCCTGTAAATATGGGAGAATTTCAAATCTTTGTGCTAAGATATAAATGATAGCTTAAAACATTATCTTTCCTCAAAATTCTTGCAGGTTTACTGAGAAGGAAGAAAGCTGTAGTAATTATACAATGATAATGGCTGGATGGCCTCACTGACGCAATGAACCTGAACTTGGGCAAATTTAAGGAGATGGTGAGAGACAGGGAGGCCTGGCGTCCTGCAGGCCATGGGGTCGCAAAGAGTTGAACATGACTTAGTGACTGAATAGCAACAACAATGGAATTACAGGCTTCAGCCATTGGGAAGGCATAAAGAACATCAGGGCTTCAGCATTTCATGTCGGGTGAGACCTTTGCTTACGTTCACTGTGAGCAAGGTTTGTCCCAAGCTTCACATGACTGGTGTGGCCAGGACAGCCTGACTTTGCAGGGATAAAGGTAAGTAGAATGCGAATCAGGAGAGGCCATGGAAGTTGGCGATTTGCCACCTAATCTCACCTGCCCTACTTTCCAAGCTTCATTCTGCTAAAACCAGGTGAAATAGGAATTGAATACAGATTATATGCATCTCTTCTTTTTAACTGTATTGTGATTATTATTATTTTAAAAGACAGAACTTCAAGGAAGCTGGCAAGTGCTAACTTCAAAGAGTGAACATATAACACTGTCCTGGCAGTTTAGTTCCATTGGGTGACTCTGTTCAAGCCCAACAGACATCCAAATGTGAAAAGGATTTTTATTTTAGCTTCTTGTGGAAGCCTTTCTATTTAAGAATGAGGTTTTATATTTTCTCCATAACAATGAAGGCTTTCTAAACTTTGTCTCTGTTTTTATTGGCACCCATGGGAGCTTTCTGTGTGGGCAAAATATTGTTGTGGCCCAGCTTTTGATGTTGGTGCTGAAAATTAAAGAAATGCAACTTCTCATTCTTACTTTTTTTTTTTTTTTTTGTGGCATGGGGCATGTGGGATCTTAGTTTCTTGACCAGGGACTGAACCCATGCCCCTAGCATTGGAAGCACAGAGTCTTAACCACTGGATCACCAGAAAAGTCCCTCATTTTCATTCTTTTTTATAAAGTCCGTCATCCCTCATTCTCACTTTTATAAAGCTCTTCAGATCTATTAGCATAACTGCTAGAAGTCCAAGTAGGTGTGTACATTTTTCACATTTGGTTTCACCATGTTGGTAGTGTTTCCCTAGAGAGTTTATAATTACATATATTTAGTACTTAATATATATGTATGAGGAATATGATTACTTAGATAGCTAGTTACTGACTATAGGAGGTGAACAAAATAAGATTTTGTGACCATGCTGCTGAGTTTACCATCCTTCCTAGTAAGAGGAAGATGACTGTGCCCTGAAAAGCCCCCTCTGCCTGCAGAAAAAGGAGGGCTTTGAGGACAAAATATAGTCATTGCATTTCATTTTTCCTACCCAATTCAATGCCTGACATCCCAGAAATCTTTGTTAATATTGATTGTCCACATAGTATATAGATTGTGGTTTGTATGTATATGGGATTCAAATGATGCATGGGATGTCGAAGATGTAGTTCCTGCTGCTGCTGCTGCTGCTGCTAAGTCACTTCAGTCGTGTCCGACTCTGTGCGACCCCACAGATGGCAGCCCATTGGGCTCCGCCATCCCTGGGATTCTCCAAGCAAGAACACTGGAGTGGGTTGCCATTTCCTTCTCCAATGCATGAAAGTGAAAAGTGCAAGTGAAGTCGCTCAGTCGTGTCTGACTCAGCGACCCCATGGACTGCAGCCTACCATGCTCCTCTGTCCATGGGAGTTTCCAGGCAAGAGTACTGGAGTGGGGTGCCATTGCCTTCTCCGATGTAGTTCCTATCCTCAGTGAATTCAGTCAGTGAGCCAGGACCAAAGAAGGAGGTGATGGGCCTTATGTACTGTTGTATATTAAGCACTAAATTGGATGGATATATAAAATATATTTTAAAAATTTTGCCAATCTGATATATGAAAAAGTGGATCTAACTACAGTTCTAATTTGGACATGCTTTTATTGACATTTATAAGGTGTCTGGCTGGGGTGTGAGGGGTGCAGTGTTTTCTAGAGAAGCAAAGGGTTCCTCAGGGCCAAGCTGTCAGGGGAAGGCCTGTGCACTTGACCCTATTTGCTTTAATCTATGGACAGCTGGTTTAGAGAGAGATTCTAACTGTGGCAGGAACCATCCATGTCATCTCCAAATCTGAAGGTGCCTGGAAAAGTGGCATCCACTTATGCTTGCCTGTGGGTGGGTGGGGCAGGACCTTCGGTGCATCAGTTTAGAGCTGTCTCCCAGGACACTGCCAGGTCCCTGGGACCTCACGCTGGGGAGGAAGTTTGTCCTGAGGTTTACAGATAAGTGGACAGTGCCCCAGCTGTTTGAGAGTGGAGGTAGCATGTTTTGGGTTGGGCCATTCAGAGCAGACAAAATTGGGTCTTAGACTGGGTTTCAAAAAGAGTCGAGAGTGAGGACACAGCATATGACATGATGGGTGGAGGTCACTGGAATTGGGAAGTTGGGAACAGAGTTACAGAGTGATGGAGTTTCTAAGCAGGGGTGGGGAGGAGCAGACGGAAGAGCTTCTGCTTTATTCTTTGGGTAATGCTAAGCGATTATTATGAAAGAGAGGAAAAGACGTGACAAAAGTAATGCTCTAGGAAGATTAATCTGGAAGCTTAAAGCGATTAGAGCAATAGAAGCTGCAAGAGGCTGGAAGGCTGGTTAGGAGGCTCTTGAATAATCCAGGCAGAAAGTAAGTGGAGTCTGAATTTAGCTGGGAGGGGAGGGAGAAGCAGGGAGGGGAGGGAGAAGCAGGGAGGGGTGCTTTTAGAGAATTATTCTTTAGAAAACATAAATGAATCTAATCTTCCAGTTCAGCCTACTTTCCCCTTTCTGCTTCCTGTCCTCCCGCCCCCCAACCTGTGTTCTAATGTTTGCATCTCCATTCCTGCCCTGGAACTAGGTTCATCTGTTCTATTTTTCTAGATTCTACATACAGGAGGGAAGAGATACATGTACACATATAGTGATTCACTTTCTTGCACCAGCAGAAACTAACACAACATTGTAAAGCAATTAGACTATATATATATCAGTTCAGTTGCTCAGTTGTGTCTGACTCTTTGCGACTCCATCAACTGCAGCACACCAGGCTTCCCTGTCCATCACCAACTCCCAGAGCTGGCTCAAACTCATGTCCATCGAGTTGGAGATGCCATCCAACCATCTCATCCTCTGTTGTCCCCTTCTCCTCCCGCCTTCAGTCTTTCCTAGCATCAAGGTCTTTTCCAATGAGTCAGTTCTTCGCATCGGGTGGCCAAAGTATTGGAGTTTCAGCTTTGGCATCAGTCCTTCCAATGAATATTCAGGACTGATTTCCTTAGGATTGTCTGTTGGATCGCCTTGCTGTCCAAGGGACTCTCAAGAGCCTTCTCCAAAACCACAGTTCAAAAGCATAAATTCTTTGGCGCTCAGCTTTCTTTATCGTCCAACTCTCACATCTATACAGGACTACTGGAAAACCATAGCTTTGACTAGACGGACCTTTGTTGGCAAAGTAATGTCTCTGATCAGCCTTGACGTACTCCTTTTCCAATTTGGAGCCAGTCTGTTGTTCCATGTCCAGTTCTAACTGTTGCTTCCTGACCTGCATATAGGTTTCTCAGGAGGCAGGTCAGGTGGTCTGGTATTCCCATCTCTTGAAGAATTTTCCACAGTTGGTTGTGATTCACACAGTCAAAGGCTTTGGTGTAGTCAATAAAGCAGAAGTAGAAGTTTTTCTGGAACTCTCTTGCTCTTTTGATGATCCAACGGATGTTGGCAATTTGATCTCTGGTTCCCCTGCCTTTTCTAAATCTAGCTTGAACATCTGGAAGTTCACAGTTTATGTACTATTAAAGCCTGACTTGGAGAATTTTGAGCATTACTTTCTAGTGTGTGAGATGAGTACAATTGTGTGGTAGTTTGAGCATTCTTTGGCATTGGAATGAAAACTGACCTTTTCCAGTCCTGTGGCCACTGCTGAGTTCTCCAAATTTGCTGGCATATTGAGTGCAGCACTTTCACAGCATCATCTTTTAGGATTTGAAATAGCTCAACTGGAATTGTTTATATATAATATAAAGATAAGATGATAACTGAATACAGCTAGATCAAGGAGAGGGCGAGAGGTATAAGAGGTAAGCGTAGTTCACCTGCAGTTTTCAACCTGGAAGGGACTAAGAACTGAGAGTCTGTGCCTTGCTCCTCGTCTCACCTTTCTCCCTTTCCCTAGCCATACAGGTCTCCATGCTGTTCCTTGAAACAAGGTAAGCATAATCCCACCTCAGGGTCTTGACACTTGCCAATTCCCCCATCCTGAATGCTCTTCCCCCAGGTCTCTACCTGATTTGTTTCTTCATTTTCAGTCTTTACCTGGCCCTCTCCACTCATTTAAGTTGTCTTCTAAAACACTGGAATTTTTAACCAGTCCTCTAATTATGAAAATATTACTCTTTCTAGAAGTTCTTGCAGGTGCAGAGATGGAGGGCTAAAGTTATAGAGACTGCTAAAATATGCCCTCATTAGAGGTGCCTTTCTTGATTGCTCAACATCAAATTTTCCCTTTATCCTGCTTGATCTTTCCTTGTAGCATGCTTCCACAGCTGAGTAAATGTGTTAAGTACTTAGTCCTTTGTTCGGTTAGTTTATGTTTTTTCTTTTAAATATGTAAGGGCATATGAGCAAGACATGTTTCTATTTTTTTTAAATGCAGTAAAATACCAGGTAAATTCAGTGCCTGGCACATAGTAGGTTCTTAATAAATATATTTTAATTAAATAAATGAAACAAGGAGCTAATTTGAGGAGAAGAGGAGGCAGAAGATAATGAGTTAGTTTTTTTCCTTTTTTAATTCTGGTTTTATTGAGATATAATACTGAAATATACTCATGCAGCACTGTACAAGTTGTACAGCTTAATGGTTTAACTTATATCATGAAGTGATTATTACATTCTGCTCAGTAAATATCCATCATTTCATATAGGTATAAAGTTAAAGAAATAAAAAATTGTTTTCCTTATTTTGAGAATTCTTAGGATTATTCTAACTTTCATATATAACACACCACAGTGTTAATTACATGTTTTATGTTGTACATTACATTCCTAGTACTTATTTATCTTAAAACTGGAACTTTGTCCCTTGGGACCACCTACATTCAATTCCATCTCCCTCCATCCCATAATACCCCCTAACCACAAATCTGACCTCATTTTCTATGAGTTTGCTTGTTTTGAAATATGATTGTCCTACAACACTGTTGGGCTACCCTGGTGGCTCAGTGGTAAAGAATCCATCTGCCTGCCAATGCAGGAGACACGGGTTCCACCCCTGGGTCGGGAAGATCCCCTGGAGACAGGAATGGCCCACTCCAGTACCATTGCCTGGAAAATTCCATGGACAGAGGAGCCTGGCAGGCTACACAGTCCCTGGGGTTACAAAGAGTTGGACACGACTTAGCGACTGAACACACACAACACTGTTAGTTTCTGATGAGTTAGTTTTAAGCAGGGATCGTCCTAGAAGAAATGCTGCTTTACATGGTAATCGGCAGGATCCCGAGGATAGGGGATTCAGCTCTATGCCCTTCAAAGGTCATTTCCTTTTGAAGCATCAGGACAGCCCCCTTTTTAGGACAGTCCTGCTCTCTGGGTGGCTGTCTCAGTAGTTTTCAACTTTCTTTAGGAGTCCACCCTCCCACTTCCCTTTTAACTCACCTTCTTCCTGGGAGAGAGGAGAGGAGAAGAGCTTTGGAATAGAGGGTGGACCTGGATGCTGCTGACTTTCTGCGAAGACATCCCTGAAACCAAGTGTTCTCTCTTAAACTGTCCATCAAACACACATCTGATGCTTTCTAGGAACTCCAAATCAATTTATCACAATGATTTACTGCAAACCATTGGAAATATACCTGATGCACCCTGTAATAATCCAAATGAGACCACAAACAGAAACAAGGCACACCTGTAGCTCATTTGTTCCCACTGTTTCAATTGCTTCAATTCAAACTTTTGCCAGGAGCAGATTAGATCATCTCCCAAACTGACTTCTGATTTAATGAAGCAGTTCATGCACATTCATTTGGTTCTCTGAAATAATCCCTTTAAGAAAACACATTTCTCCTTTTCAAATGCAGCTCAGCCTTTTCTTGCCATGAACCATTTTCCAATGTTACCATTGACTGTATTGAAATGAATGAATATATTATAAAGCACTTTATCTTTATTGCTGCCTGAAGTGATCTGTAAAGAGTATAATTGCCAGCTGTGTACCTTAGCTGTGTACGTAATTCCATTACTGGGTTCTTATGGAGCCATCAGTCCCATGAATGGTCCTCTGCTTGACAAACCAGCCATCAAATCCCAAACTTGCCTAAATGGCACTCTTCAGGTCAGTTCACCCTAGCCCGAACCTGGCAGATGTTATCAGAAGCCTCAGCTGCCCGGGTTGTTCTTAAGAGTCTGCTTAACAAGGCTGTCATGCTTCTGATAACCTGAGGTCATAGCTTCTGATCAAAGACTCCCTCCAGGATCAAGTGGCCCCCTGCTTCCTTTGACTGTCCATAAATATCCTTAACAGGTAGTAATGTTAATTTTAATTTTCTAGTCATATTTGTGTGTGGGACAGGGACCAGCTACCTTTCCAAAGTGGGGTGGTGAGGAGGTAATACTGTTTGCCTTTGTGTTTGGGCTGGGGGTGACCCAGTTTCTCCAGATAGATCGAAATATCCCATAGTCCACCAACAAAGATTAAATTATTGGGGATTAAATTAAGTGGGGATGGGGGTCATTGAAAAAAACTCTCCTGCCAGCAGGCCAGTAAACCTTGGATGCACACTTGGCCATGAATTTCTGTGTAATCTGAGGATTTTAGAAGTAATCTTGTCCAGATCTCTCCTTTCAAAGTAACAGCTACCACTCATCACAAGTTCAACATGTGCTAAAAGTTGCTCTATGATGTATCTTATAGAAATTAATTTTTACAAAAAAACTTGGAGGTTGGTATTTTAATCTTTATTTTAGAGATGACATTTCTTGACCAGATTCTCACAGCAAATGGCAGATGTGGGATTTGACTTGAGGTTTATCTGGCTCCAAATTTATGTGACAGGATTCCAAATAAGTAATTTGATATTTACTCACAAATAGTTTCAATGCCCTTATCCCCCAGTTTTTATACCTTAAGTAAGTTGAGAACATTATAGCACTACACTTAGTGGCACGATAAGAAGTAGTAGCGATAAGATAAGCTGCCCCCTTAGGGATTTCCCTAGTGGTCCAGTGGCTAAGACTTCGAACTCCCAACATAGGACCCTTGGGTTCTATCCCTGGTCAGGGAACTAGATCCTACATGCCGTAACTAAGACCAGCTGCAGCCAAATCAATGTTTTTAAAAAGCTGCCCCTTTAGCTATTCCCAAACTCACAGTCTCGAGAAAACCTTCTTCACGTGTGTCAGCTTGCCAGTTCCTGGGATACTTGCTCCTGATTCCAAATGTCCAGGAACAATTTACCACCTACAATTAAACAGATCAGTTCAGTTCAGTTGCTCAGTCATGTCTGACTCTTTTCGACCCCATGGACTGTAGCACCCCAGGCTTCCCTGTCCACCAACTCCCAGAGCTTGCTCAAACTCCTGTCCATTGAGTCGGTGATGCCATCCAACCATCTCCTCTTCTGTCATCCCCTTCTCCTCCTGCCTTCAATCTTTCCTGGCATCAGGGTCTTTTCAGATGAGTCAGCTCTTCACATCAGGTGGCCAAAGTATTGGAGTTTCAGCTTCAAGATCAGTCCTTCCAATGAATGTTTAGGACTAATTTCCTTTAGGATGGACAGGTTGGATATCCTTGCAGTCCAAGGAACTCTCAAGAGTCTTCTCCAACACCATAGTTCAAAAGCATCAATTCTTCTGCATTCAGCTTTCTTTATTGTCCAACTCTCACATCCATACATGATGACTGGAAAAACCATAGCTTTGATTAGATGGACCTTTGTCAGATACTCTGCCCTTATCAGACCCTTTAAATATAGTCTTACCATGTGAAACAGAGCAACAGAAAACACGTCTTTTCTATTGAATGTTGACAATCATTGTTATTCTTATTCATGGATAGCATATCAAAATATGATACTGAAGGCCTTTGCATGTCCAACAAGAAGACATATATAACTAGGTAATATCAGGATATAGAAGTAAATCTTGGGAAGTGGTGGAAAGAGGAGAGAGGACCATAATCTAACCAGGCAGATAAAACCTGCAGTGAGGAGGGGATGCAAGGGCATGTATTAACCTGCTGGGTGGAAACCCTCCAAGTTCATGTCTGTGCATTATGGACAGTGTGTGTGTGTGTGTGTGTTTGTGCTCGGTTTGTGTCTGACTCTGCCACCCCATGGACTGTAGCCTTCCAGGCTCCTGTGTCCATGCAGTTTCCCAGGTGAGAATACTGGATTGGGTTGCCATTTCCTTCTCCAGGGGATCTCCCTGAGCCAAACCTGTGGCCCCTACATTAGCAGGTGGATTCTTTACTACTGCACCACCTGGCATTATTCAAAAGAGGAATAAGACCATATTGCTTTGGTTGGAATTCTTATACTGAGAGAGGCTGTGAGGAAATCAGATAACAGGCTGGTCTCTGGGTCTGATTAGCCTTCTCTGTGAGGGGTGGGGAGGGCAACTGACAGAAAGGAATCCATGCTGGTGGATATGTCCAAGGTCAGGAGGGCTCTGGGTCCCAGGGGGAAAGGAGGCCCACAGGAAACATCTAAGACTTTATCAATGTAGCCATCCTGCTGAGGACTTCCTCGGAGGCCAGGTGACTGAGCGCTAGCTCTGCCAAAGTTTGCAGAGACAAAAGCTCACCCTTGTTCTTTCTTCCACTTAGGAAATTAATAATATGCAAGTCATCTCAGAGGCCCTGGGGAAGGTCCAGCTGTCCTGTGAGGAAGCTTCTCTCTGCCCTGAGAGGCCATGACAATGCACTTTTAAAGGAACAGGCTTTCTGGTTGTTTCTGTACATCTGTTTACTTTATAGCTTTCTCACTTACTTATCCTCATTTACTGGAGAAAATCTAGCTATCTTAGTATGTAACTTGGGAAGAATGTGATAGGGAAAATGTGGCTGTTTATCACCCCCTGTGACCTTGAACCTGTTTTCAAAGTCATCTGGGTTTTGGTTGCTTCCTGTCTAAAGTGGATCGCATGGGTAAACACAGAAATATTGTTCTTCGTTAAGCACTATCACATTGCCAGCTTCTTAGAGAAATGAAAAATTTTCTTTTACCTTATGGCTCTTTCTTTCATTATTAACAATCTTTTCTAACAGAATTTTCTTAGAATCACAAACTGTTACAGCCAGAAGGGAGATAAGGAATGGAAAAAAGAACGTTTCCACTATAAATGACTATTCAAATACCAAAGTCCTTACAAAGGTAAGGAAAGGCACTTCCAAGTCCCCATGCTGCCTTTGGAGTCTGTTTTCTGTTTGTTCTGTTCTCAGTAGGAGGAAGATCTCATACTGTCCTAGGTACTATAAGCCTTTTATACACTTGAAAATTGCTATTAGCTAACCCTGTAACCCTCTTGCCTCTAAACAGAATTATCTTGGTTCCTTTAACTTTTCCTATAGTTTTCAGCTCTCTAATCACTCCCGTGGCTTCTGAACTGACTGCAGTTTCTCTCACTTCCCCATTAATTGCAGGCACCAGAACCAGACTTCGAGTTCAGGAAGGGTCTGCCCAGGTTTGCGAGGCTGAGCAGGGAATATGGGAGAAGGCAATGGCACCCCACTCCAGTACTCTTGCCTGGAGAATCCCATGGATGGAGGAGCCTGGTGGGCTGCAGGGGTCGCCAAGAGTCGGACACGACTGAGCAACTTCACTTTCACTTTTCACTTTCATGGATCGGAGAAGGAAATGACAACCTACTCCAGTGTTCTTGCCTGGAGAATCCCAGGGACGGTGGAGCCTGGTGGGCTGCTGTCTATGGGGTCGCACAGAGTCAGACACGACTCAAGTGATTTAGCAGCAGCAGCAGCAGCAGCAGGGGATATGGGAGTGGACTGGCAGGCAGTGACTGCAAACGGCTTGTTAGTGGACAAACAAGGTGGGAAAGAGGAGAGGAGTAGGCATCTTTGTGTAAGAGTTAGAAGTCAGACGTTTTACCACCCTATCACTTAAGAGTTTTCCAAACAATGTCAGTGAACTATTTCCTCACAAAGCACTTAACAAGCTTAGCTGTGGGCTCAGTACTTCTGTGGGAATTCAGAAAACTGCCAGATTTTGGTTCTCAGGTTGAAAGCTGCCTGTGGGCAGTGTTTGTATTTTTCACCTAGGTTACAATGTTTTATTTAGCTACTGACATTTTAAAATTAGGATAGTTCACTTAAGAATTATCCAGATTTCTAGCTTCTTTTACATTTTTTTTTTTTTTTTTTCCCATGTAGCAGTTCTCTGACTAGGGGCTGAACTTGGGCCCCAATAGTAAGAGCACAGAATCCTAACCACCAGGCCACCAGGGAACCCCACTTCTTTCACATTCTCTAGGTTGGGAATATTAGACTGGCATGTCAGGCCTGGAATCATGTGCTAAAGCTGAGTAGTGGCTCTCCTACCTGCCTGCCCGCTCCCCCCCCCACCCCACGTCTCCCCCCGCCATGTGACTGGGAACTGCTTTCTAGTTCTCCTAAGTCCTACCTCACCCACTGTGATGGACTGCACTGTGTCCCCCAAATTCATATGTTGAAGGTCTAACCTCTGTTGACTAAGAAATGTAATCACAACCAGAAAGTAGAGAGTTATTTTATTTGGTGGGAATGTTTAGGACTCCGAGCCAGGGAAACAGCATCTCAGGAGCTCTGAGAAAACTGCTCCAAGGAGGTAGGAAGGGAAATCAGGCTATATACAAGTTTGCAACAAAGGGATGCAGTCTTAGCATCAAAGATCAGGTATCAAGTTAAAGAATTTAGCATTCTACCTATGGGAAGATGCAAGCCTCTGGACTTACTGAATTCATTCCTTTCATATGCACCTCAGCAATCTGGGGACAATCAACCCTGTTTCCTTGTTCATCCTGCTTCTTGCATCCCCCCAGGTCCTTTGCAATCACCAGCGGCATCCCCTGAATCAGTTTTGGGAGCCCTCATTCATATTTGGAGAAATCGCTGATGGCTGTGACATTTCTTGTTTATTGATATGGCAGGAGATATTTTCATTTCATATGCCCAATGTGACTATATTTGGAAATGGGACCTTTAAGAAGGCAGTAAGTTAAACGAGATCATAAGGGTGGAACATGTGGTTAAAACTTCACACTCCTAATGTAGCGGCCCCAGGTTTGATCCCTGGTCAGGGAACTAGATCCCACATGCAGCAGCTAAGAGTTCTCATGATGCAACTAAAGGTCCCACATAGCACGATGAAGATGGAAGATCCTGAGTGCTGCAACTAGGAGCCATTGCAGCCAAACACAGGAAGTTAAAAAAAAGGGTGGGGCCCTAATCCCAAGGGATTAGCATTCTTTTCTAAGGAGAGGAAGAAACACCAGAGAGCTGTTTCCTCTCTCCACGTGGGCAAAGGAAGAAGGCAACATCTATAAGCCAGGAAAAGGGGCTTCACCAGCAACCAACTTGGAGGCACCTTGACCTTGGACTTCTAGTTTCCAGAACTGTAAAGAAACGGAATCTGTTGTTTAAGCCCTTGAGTCTGTGCTATTCTATTTTGGCAGCCTGAGCAGACTGACACACCCATGTGCCTCATTTACTTTGTGCGTTGCTTCTGTGGGCATTTGAGCTTGAGATTCCTGCTTTATGTCCTTGAGAGTTAAAAGTGAATATCCATGTCTTATGCTTTGTCTACTGATGGGGAAAAGTTAAATGGAGACATCATTTGTGACAGGATGCAATGTAAGAGATATACAAACGGATATCAAAGGACAGAACTGTCAATGGGGGGCGTGGAAGGGAGAAGAGAAGTTTTCACCATGTGAAGAGCATGTTGAAGGGTTTTAAGAGATTCAGAAGATTTCAATGAACAGTGATGGAACAGAAGGCAGAAGCTAAGGTAGGCAGAGGTGAAAGTGGATGGTGTGTTACAAAGTTTGGCTAGAGTTCAGGGTACATTGCATGTGAGAATTGTATGATAGCAGATAAGACCAGAAAAGGGGGGAAGAATTGGATCATGATTCTGGAATGCCCCACCATAGGATTTGGTTTAATTCTGGAGTAAATGAGGAGCACCAGGGGATGGAGGGTATGTTTTCATTCATTAATTAATTATTAGGAGCATCTAATGTGCCAAGTGCTGCTAATACAGTTGAGGACAGGATGGAACTAAGTCTCTGCCCTCCCTGGAACTGACAGAAATAAACACTCAGATACAGAACACAGTGTCAATAGAACACAGTGTCAGAGAGTGATGAGAACTATGATGAAAGGTGAAGCAGTGTAAGGGGCAGAGTGGATACGGCAGGTGCTGGTGTAGATGCAGGTCAGGAAAGGCCTGGTATTTGGGCAGAATCCTGGATCATCTGTTCTAGATAGAGGGAACACATGTGCAAAGGTCCTGAGGCAGGAACACAGTTACATTCAAAGAACAACACAGGCCAGTCTGGCAGGAGTAAGCAACTGGAAGAATGGCGGGCAGTGAGGCTGAGGGAGTCAGGGATCAGATCTTTTCCAGGAAGGGAGCTCCAATGTAGTGTGAAGGATGGATTAGGGATGAAGACTGGAAGGGGGAGACTGCTACATGCCTATGGGAACGATGGGGGTCTGAGCCACAAGAGCAATGGAGTTGGAATTGTAGAGTCATACTCTAGATGGGGGTATTTTGGACCAGGACACAAATGAAGTCCCCAAACGGAGCTGGCCTTGGGGGAATAAAGGGCTTTGAGACAGAATGAGATGGGGTACTTACTTCCCAGTCTCTGGATCAATAATGTGTGATGGCAGTCGTCAGAGAAGGAGGAGAACCACAGCTCGCTCTCTCTCCCAATGCTCAGCGCATCAGTCTGTGACTGTCCCAGAGGAGGCTGAAGGAAGAGACAGAGCTCATTTGCTTCCACAGCTCAGAACCTGGGCATTCTCCCTGGGGAGAGAGCGCAAATGTTCTCCCCCTGAAAGATACAGCAGCTCTATTTCTTATCACTACAGGCCTGGCAAATGTCCCAGACATCCTGGTTTGGTCTAAGCCTCGAATGAAATGACTTGTTCTAACAAGTGGAAATAAAAAACGTGAAAGGCATTGCAGGGGGAGGGTAAATACAGTCCAGAATGTGGGTTGGCTTGGTACAGCTTCTTCTTGGCACTTTTTCCCTATGTTGATTAAGCTTCAGCGAGGAGGAGGGATAGTTCTTTGAGAGCCATATAAAGCTCTGCCTCCGGAGTGCAATGGAGCAGTCACCTTTGGCATTCTTCTCTACTAATATTTTACCCTGGGTATTTTCCCTTTTCCTTCTTGCTTGGCTGTGAGAATTACGATGAGCTCCTTAGGAAAGAATGCTGGGCTTTCTCTGTTGCCCCCGCTGTGGGCAAACGTTCAAAAAAAGAAGGCGTCGACGGTAAACATCTGTGGAAAGAGTGCCCTCTGTTGGTATAATCTATTTGTCGTTGGCTGCCTTGACTTGGCAATTGCTTCCTTATCATTTCATTAAATAAATTGGTGGAGAAAAGCAAAAGGTATTGTTGGGATAAATTAATTTCACCCAATGTTTCTAGAGCCTTCATGAACAGTTCTCATCCTTACTTGGCCATGGTGTCTGAATCTTCTGGCCCTGCCTTTCTTTGGGATTTACACTTCAGCTTTTACTAATTCATGGGGGGAAAAAAAAAAAAGGTAAAAAGGGCTGCAATTTAAGGCTTGCAGGGAGTATTGATAAAATTCATTGAATCAATTTCTGCCCCTCATTTCTATTGCATCTATTGTCTACTCAGTTTTTGAATGCTTGAGGCCTCTCAGAATCTTAAATCAGGGAATTCCCTGGTGGTCCAGTAGCTGCTAAGACCCCACACTCCCAATGCAGGGGGCCAGGGTTGAGTCTCTGGTCAGGGAACTAGATCTCACTTGCCACGACTAAGACCTGACACAGCCAAATAAATAAATTTTTTTTTTTTTTAGAATCTTAAATAAAAAAGGTACAGTCCTTGTCTTTGCTGAGCTCGGAGGGCAATGGGAAAGATGGATGAGGAAACCAAGTTATAACACTGGGAGACAAATATTGAGGTGTGAACAATGAAGTGGGTGCTCAGAGGGGAATGAACTTTTTTGGTTATTCAGACTCAAAGGTGAAAAGAGTGAAAGCCTCCCTGACCTGAATTTTTTCTCCTGACAGTAACATCTCTCCTATGCACTAGAACTCAAGATTCTATGAACAAATTATGGTGGATTTAATATATTTCTGTATTACTAATCCAAGGAATGATTTCAGATCTGAAAGGGTTGCATTAATATGTAGTCTGGTATCACTATAATTCAAATGTCCCAGGGAATTTTTTTTTTTTAATAACCTGAACACTTGGAGAGACTCAGTGTCTCTAGTTTTAACTAATTAACAAAGAAAGTGGAGTCACTCAGTCATGTCCGACTCTTTGCAACCCCATGGACTGTAGCCTACCAGGCTTCTCCATCCATGGGATTCTCCAAGCAAGAATACTGGAGTGGGTTGCCATTCCCTTCTCCAGGGGATCTTCCCGACCCAGGGATCAAACCCAGGTCTCCTGCATTGCAGGCAGATGCTTTACCCTCTTGCAGAACACCACTGTACAATGAAAAAAGTTATGTGTGAGTTTTGTTAGAAGTAATAATTTTGGTAGAAATTATTTTCCTTCACAGAAGAGGAGAGTTGTACTTAACAAGTCCTTCGCCGGGAGAGGACTTACCCCTTCCCCCGTTCTCTTGTGACATTTACTCACTGGCTCTAACCCAAGGCCTTGTACATATGTGGTTCTGATCATTACCCAGGGCCCCAGGGACCCTTAACCTTTTGTTTTGTTCTATTTGGAAAATTTATTAATGCATTTTTCAGAGTGTTATTTTTGTTTTCTTTCTCTATGCTCCAAACCGTCTACATGAGAAAAACTTTAAATAAAACTGGGAGAAAGAGATTGGGGATTGGTGTGGAGAGAGACCATTCTGATGGGCTCTCTTGGCTATAAATTCAGAAAAAAGATGGTGGTGGGATTTGGGAGGTATCCCTCTTTTCAGCAGACACAATTGATGTTATTATTTTATTTAAATTATTTATTTTAGTTTAGAATAGTTAGGAGGTATTTGGCATTTGCATAAATTTGGTCATCTTTTAAAATTTCTCTTTCATTTTTTTTTAAACTCTCAATTGTGCACTAAAGACAACATTTCTATCCCTTCAAGTGGAACCAATAACCTTTCTCTCTCACAGAACAGATCTCGCTAGTACTCCAGCCTTAGTTCACTTTATCTCTATTGCTTTGACTATGCTTTGTCCAAAAATATCTTCTAAACACAAGAATTCCTAAAGGGAGTTTGGAGAGGGACCCACAAAGTCCTTAGATTGAGGACTGTTGTGCTGACCTGTTCCCTTAGAACTGGACCTAGAACAACAGACAGGTGCCAAATCAGGAAAGGAGTACATCAAGGCTGAATATTTTCACCCTGTTTATTTAACTTATATGCAGAGTACATCGTGTGAAATGCTGGGCTGAATGAAGCACAAGCTAGAATCAAGATTGCTTGGAGAAATATTAATAACCTCAGATATGCAGATGACACCACTCTTATGGCAGAAAGCAAAGAACTAAAGAACCTCTTGACGAAAATGAAAGAGGAGAGTGAAAAGTTGGCTTAAAACTCAGCATTCAGAAAACTAAGGTCATGGTGTCCAGTCCCATCAGTTCAGTTCAGTTCAGTTGCTCAGTTGTGTCCAACTCTTTGCTACCTCATGGACTGCAGCATGTCAGGCTTCCCTGTCCATCACCAACTCCCGGAGCTTACTCAACTCATGTCCATTGAGTGGGTGATGCCATCCAACCATCTCATCCTCTGTCATCCCCTTCTCCTCGTGCCTTCAATCTTTCCCAGCATCAGGGGCTTTTCAAAGGAGTCAGTTCTTCACATCAAGTGGCCAAAATATTGGAATTTCAGCTTCAGCATCAGTCCTTGAAATAAATACTTAGGACTGATATCCTTTAGGATGGACTGGTTAAATTTCCTTGCAGTCCACAGGACTCTCAACAGTCTTCTCCAACACCACAGTTCAAAAGCATCAATTCTTCTGTGTTCTTTATAGTCCAACTCTCATATCACACATGACTACTGGAAATACCATAGCTTTGACTAGATAGCCCTTTGTTGGCAAAGTGATGTCTCTGCTTTTTAATATGTTGTCCAGGTTGGTCATAACTTTTCTTCCAAGGAGCAAGCATCTTTTAATTTCATGGCTGAAGTCACCATCTGCAATGATTTTGGAGCCCCCAAAAATAAAGTCTGTTACTGTTTCCATTGTTTCCCCATCTATTTGCCATGAAGTGATTGGACCAGATTCCATGATCTTCGTTTTCTGAATGTTGAGTTTTAAGCCAACTTTTTCACTCTCCTCTTACTGGTCCCGTCACTTCATGGCAAATATATGTATAGATATGGGAGTTGGACTATAAAGAAAGCTGAATGCAGAAGAATTGATGCCTTTGAACCATGGCGTTGGAGAAAACTCTTGAGAGTCCCTTTGACTGCAAGGAGATCTATTCAGTCAATTCTAAAGGAAGTCAGACCTAAATATTTATTGGAAGGACTGATGGTGAAGCTGAAACTCTGATACTTTGGCTACCTGATGTGAATAACTGACTCCTTGGAAAACACCCTGATGCTTGGAAAGATTGAAGGTGGAAGGAGAAGGGGACAACAGAGGATGAGATGGTTGGATGGCATCACTGACTTGATGGACATGAGTTTGAGGAAGCTCTGGGAGTTGGTGATGGACAGGGAAGCCTGGTGTGCTGCAGTTCATGGGGTCACAAAGAGTCAGTCGACTGAATGACTGAACTCTACTGTGCTGACTTGAAATAAAAACCTTAAATTGACTCGAGAAGCTCTGAGGCTCCATGTAGCTTTGAACCTGCTCTGTCCTGAGCCAGTTTCAATAATCCATTATGGCTGGAGGCATAAGGCTGTGTGTATATGCTGATGGTGGACAATTAAGCCTTTTTTTTTAAGATTATTTTTTTCACGTGAACCATTTTTAAAGTCTTTACTGATTTTGTTACAATATTGCTTGTGTTTTATGTTTTTGGTTTTTTGGCGTCGAGGCAGGTGGGATCCCTGACCAGGGATTGAACCCCTGCCCCCTGCTTTGGAAGCACTGAGTTTTAACCATTGGACCAACAGGGAAGTGCCAATTAAGCCTTTTAATTATTTTGCCATCTTTCGGTAGGAGCAGAGGTACTAAATTGAGGATAGAATTTAAACACAATACTCAAAATGGCTATGAGAAGCGAACAGAGGTGAGGAGAGAGGCGGGACAGGGTAGACTGGGGAGAGAGCCTGAGTTCCTCTGGCCCTGTCACTCATGGGCTGTGGGTCAGCCATGGATGTGCTCTGGGGCTCATTCTTCTTGTCTTTAAAGTTATCAGTAGTGTGCTGCTATGGGGTACTTCCGGAAGGAGGAGGAGGGGCAGATGGGAGGCAACATGGTTGGAATTAGGGGGTCCCCATCTCTTTCTACTTGAACAGCACAGTTTTATTCTGTTTTAAATATTTAATTTCATCCTAAGATACTGTTTGAGGAAAGCTAAAGATCTTTTTTGATCCAGCAAAACAAAACATGACTCTCAGTCCCAGGAAAAAACCTTTCAAAAATATGTGGACCAGATGATTCCTGCTTTCCTACACGGTTCGGAATTCTATGAGACTCAGAACGGTGGTATTTGTTGTTTTACTGCCCACCTGTTGGCTCAGATGGTTAAGAATCTGCCTGCAATGCAGGAGACCCAGGTTCGATCCCTGGGTCAGGAAGATCCCCTGGAGAAGGGAATGGCTCCCCACTCCAGTATTTTTGCCTGGAGAATTCCATGGATAGAGGAGCCTGGTGGGCTGCAGTCCATGAGGTCACAAACAGTCAGACATGACTGAGAGACTAACACTTTCACTTTCATCCATGATGACTTCCTTCTGATTTTTCTGCACTTACCTGTGACTATTATGACAAAGTCTGAAGCTGCCAGCAGCCACCACAGTTAGCTTAGGCATCGAGCAGTCCAAAGGCAGTCAGTCAGAGATGGGTCCTGGTGGCAGCATTTAATTGCAGAATGAAGCCTCACTTGTGGCTATACTGTCTTCCAGGGTTTTCAGTTACATGAGCCAATATATTGCTTTATTATTATTATGTCTTGCTTAAGCTATTTAGAGTTTTCTACCACTTGGCATCCAAAGATATCTCATCAAATCAGATGGTGATTAAAAGAAAATCAATAGATGTTTATTGAGATTCGTAGAGTACAAATAGATTTTTAAATGCTTAAGATAAAAATCAAGGGACTATTTCTGTCAGTAAAAAAAAAACACAAAACTTTAATATGTTGTCCTTTGTGTATGGAAATGGCAGGGTTCTGATTTCCTATCAATAGGACATTCCCTTTGCTTGGTTTACTTAACTAGTTAGAAAAACTCTTACCTCCTAAAGCAATTAAATGGATAGTCTTGGTCTCACTATCATGTTTGGACCATCTGAATTCACATGGAGTAGATAAGTTATGAAGCACACTGAAGGAAATGGGGCTAAAATCAGTCTCCTATATTGCTTTGTGAGAGTGTACATTGTAATAGCTTTATTTTTTGGCATGCTGCATGGCAGGCATGTGAGATCTCAGTGCCCTTCATTCATTCAGTCGCTCAGTTGTGTCCGACTCTTTGCGACCCCATGAATCACAGCATGCCAGGCCTCCCTGTCCATCACCAACTCCTGGAGTTCACTCAGACTCACGTCCATCGAGTCCGTGATGCCATCCAGCCATCTCATCCTTGGTCGTCCCCTTCTCCTCCTGCCCCCAATCCCTCCCAGCATCAGAGTCTTTTCCAATGAGTCAGCTCTTCGCATGAGATGGCCAAAGTACTGGAGTTTCAGCTTTAGCATCATTCCTTCCAAAGAAATCCCAAGGCTGATCTCCGTCAGAATGGACTGGTTGGATCTCTTTGCAGTCCAAGGGACTCTCAAGAGTCTTCTCCAACACCACAGTTCAAAAGCATCAATTCTTCGGTGCTCAGCCTTCTTCACAGTCCAACTCTCACATCCATACATGACCACTGGAAAAACCATAGCCTTGACTAGACGGACTTTAGTCGGCAAAGTAATATCTCTGTTTTTGAAAATGCTATCTAGGTTGGACATAGCTTTTCTTCCAAGGAGAGACCACTGGAAAAACCATAGCTTTGACTAGATGGACCTTTGTTGGCAAAGTAATTTCTCTGCTTTTCAACATGCTATCTAGGTTGGTCATAACTTTTCTTCCAAGGAGTAAGCATCTTTTAATTTCATGGCTGTAATCACCATCTGCAGTGATTTTGGAGTCCAAAAAATAAAGTCAGTTCCCTTACCAGGGATTAAACCAAGGCCGCCTTGTAGTGGAAGTGAAGAGTCTTAACCTCTGGACTGCCAGGGAAGTCCCTGTAATAAATTTTAAAGGGCAATTTGATAATATTATCAAAGGCCTTAGAACTGTGATCTTACTTGGATGTAGCAATCCCATCTCTGGAAATTTACCCTAAGGAAATAACTACTGATGTAAACAAAATCTTAGATATAGAGATGTTCATTTCAGCTCTGATTATAAGCACACACACACTCACACTATTCTGGGTAGAACTCTGTCTCCTCCTTAATTTCCCCCCACCAATTCACAAATGCATCTGTTGAAGTCCTGGTGCCCAGTAACTCGGACTGTAATTATATTTGAAGATAGAGCCTTTAGAGTGAAAATCAAAGCAAAATGAGTGGGCCCTACATGGGTGGGCCCTAATCCAATAGGAATGGTTCTTATAAGAAGAGAAGATTCAGTTACAGTCAAACACAGAGGGAAGACTGTATAAAGATGCTGGAGGAAGACAGCCATCTGTAAACCAAGGAGAGAGGTTTCAGAATGAAACCAACCCTGTGGATACCTTGGTCTAGAGCTTCTGGCCTCAGGAACAGTGAGAAAATAAACTTTGTTGTTTAAGTCTGTGGTACTTTGTCATAGCAGACCTAGTGCATACATCTGTACACACACACACAGACACACACACACCACACACAGACACACACAGACACCACACACTCACAGACATACACACACCCCATACACACACACACACCACACAGACACACATACATACACACACCCCATACACACACACACACAGACACATACACACCACATAGACATACACACACACAACACAGACACACATACACACACCACATACACACACACACCACAGACACACACACACCACATATACCTACACACAGACACACACACACACCACAGACACACACACACCACAGACACACACACACACCACACACACACAAAGGAAAACCTTCTAAATGCCAGCAATAGGGTATTATTTAAATGTATGTGGTTCATTTGTACAATGGAACTCCATTCGTCCATTTGAAGTGATACAGATGAATACTGTCAGGGGAGACTGTTACAGATATATCATTAGGTGATATAAATGATCAAACAGTGTGTGTAGTATAATCCTATATTTGTTTTATATATATATATATATACATACATACATAACAAATATTAATTTGGCCTAAGAGATGATACATGCTTTTATTCAGGAAAGAAAGAAATTGGCAATGCTGGCAGCTGTTCATGAAATTCCCAAGTAAATATTAATGATATTCACAGAATATAAACAATGTTCAGACAAGGCCACTCTGATCAAGTTTGGAAGATAAAGACAAAGTTACTCTCAGTTCAGTTCAGTAGCTTCCGACTCTTTGTGACCCCATGGACTGCAGCATGCCAAGCTTCTCTGTCCATCACCAACTCCCAGAGCTTGCTCAAACTCATGTCCATCGAGTTGGTGATGCCATCTAACCATCTCATCCTCTGTTGTCCCCTTCTCCTCCCACCTTCAATCTTTCTCAGCATCATGGGCTTTTCAAAGGAGTCAGTTCTTCACATCAGGTGGCCAAAGTATTGGAGTTTCAGCTTCAGCATCAGTCCTTCCAATGAATATTCAGGACTGATCTCCTTCAGGATGGACTGGTTGGATCTCTTTTCAGTCCAAGGGACTCTCAAGAGTCTTCTCCAACACCACAGTTCAAAGGCATTAATTCTTTGGTTCTCAGCTTTCTTTATATTCCAACTCTCACATCCATTCAGGACTACTGGGAAAACCATAGTTTTGACTAGATAGACCTTTGTTGGCAAGGTAATGTCTCTGCTTTTTAATATGCTGTCTAGGTTGGTCAAGGTTTTTTCTTCCAAGGAGCAAGCATCTTTTAATTTCATGGCTGCAGTCACCATCTGCAGTGATTTTGAAGTCCAAATAAAGTTTTTCACTGTTTCCATTGTTTCCCCATCTATTTGCCATGAAGTGATGGGGCCGGGAAGTGTGAGAGAGATTTAAGGGACTAGATCTGATAGACAGAGTGCCTGATGAACTATGGACAGAGGTTCATGACATTGTAAAGGAGACAGGAATCAAGACCATCCTCAAGAAAAAGAAATGGAAAAAAAGCAAAATGGCTGTCTGAGGAGGGCTTACATATAGCTGTGAAAAGAAGGGAAGCGAAAAACAAAGGAAAAATGGAAAGATATACCCATTTGAATGCGGAGTTCCAAAGAATAGCAAGGAGAGATAAGAAAGCCTTCCTCAGCGATCAATGTAAAGAAATAGAGGAAAACAACAGAATGGGAAAGACTAGAGATCTCTTCAGTAAAATTAGAGATACCAAGGAAAATTTTATGCAAAGATGGGCTCAATAAAAGACAGAAATGGTAGGGACCTAACAGAAGCAGAAGATATTAAGAAGTGGCAAGAATACACAGAAGAACTGTACAAAAAAGATCTTCATAACCCAGATAATCACGATGGTGTGATCACTCACCTAGACTCCCTGGAATGTGAAGTCAAGTGGGCCTTAGGAAGGATCACTATGAACAAAGCTAGTGGAGGTGATGGAATTCCAGTTGAGCTATTTCAAATCCTGAAAGATAATGCTATGAAAGTGCTGCACTCAATATGCCAGCAAATCTGGAAAACTCAGCAGTGGCCACAAGACTGGAAAAGGTCAGTGTTCATTCCAGTCTCAAAGAAAGGCAATGCCAAAGAATGCTCAAACTACTACTCAATTGCACTCATCTCACACACTCGTAAAGTAATGCTTAAAATTCTCCAAGCCAGGATTCAGCAATACGTGAACCATGAACTTCCAAATGTTCAAGCTGGCTTTAGAAAAGGCAGAGGAACCAGAGATCAAATTGCCAGCATCCACTGGATCATGGAAAAAGCAAGAGAGTTCCAGAAAAACATCTACTTCTGCTAAGGCTATGTGGTCATGTGTGGATGTGAGAGTTGGACTATAAAGAAAGCTGGGTGCAGAAGAATTGATGCTTTTGAACTGTGGTGTTGGAGAAGACTCTTGAGAGTCCCTCGGACTGCAAGGAGATCCAACCAGTCCATCCTAAAGGAAATCAGTCCTGGGTGTTCATTGGAAGGACTGATGTTTAAGCTGAAACTCCAATACTCTGGCCACCTGATGTGAAGAGCTGACTCATCAGAAAGACCCTGATGCTGGGAAAGATTGAAGGCAGGAGGAGAAGGGGACGACAGAGGATGAGATGGTTGGATGGCATCACTGACTCAATACATGGGTCTGGGTGGACTGCGGGAGTTGGTGATGGACAGGGAGGCCTGGTGTGCTGCGGTTCATGGGGTTGCAAAGAGTCAGATACGACTGAGTGACTGAACTGAACTGAACTGAACTAATGGGACTGAATGCCATGATCTTAGTTTTCTGAGTGTTGAGGTTTAAGCCAACATTTTCACTCTCCTCTTTAACTTTCATCAAGAGGCTCTTTAGTTCTTCGCTTTCTGCCATGAGGGTGGTGTCTTCTGTATATCTGAAGTTATTGATATTTCTCCTGACAATCTTGATTCCAGCTTGTGCTTCATCCAGTCCCCATTTCTCATGATGCACTCCGCATATAAGTTAAATAAGCAGGGTGACAATACTCAGCCTTGACGTACTGTTTTCCCAGTTTGGAACCAGTCTGTTGTTCCATGTCCCACTCTGTTTCTTCTTGACCTGCATACAGATTTCTCAGGTGGCAGTTAGGATGATCTGCTATTCCCATCTCTTGAAGAATTCCCCACAGTTTGTTGTGATCCACACAGTCAAAGGCTTTGGCATAGTCAGTAGAGCAGAAATAGATGTTTTTCTGGAACTCTCTTGCTTTTTTGATGATCCAACAGATGTTGGCAATTTGATCTCTGGTTCCTCTGCCTTTTCTAAATCCAGCTTGAACATCTGGAAGTTCACAGTTCATGTACTATTGAAGCTTGGCTTGGAGAATTTTGAGCATTACTTTCTAGTATGTGAGATGAGTGCAATTGTGTGGTAGTTTCAACATTCTTTGGCATTGCCTTTGTTTGGGATTGGAATGAAAACCGACCTTAACTTCTCAGTATCTCCCAACACAAGTGGCTGCTACTTTCTTTTTAAACTAATGACAACTGTCACCCTCTTTAGTTTTTCCCCTTGCAAGATATTTATCACCAGCTTGCCTCTTCTTCTTGATGGAATCCTATCCAGATTTTATATCTGCTTCCTTGATTTCTCCTTGAAAGTACAGTAGTCCCCCTTATCTGTGGTTTTGCTTTCTGTGGTTTCAGTTAACCACGTTAGATCTATGTCCAAAAAGATTAAATGAGAGTAGTTTCAGACATAAACAATTCATAAGTTTTAAATTGCACACCGTCCTGGGTAGCATGATGCAATATCGCCCCATCCCGCTTGGCCCTGCAGATCATGTGAACCATCTTTTCGTCCAGTGTATCCTGTCCATTAATCACTTAGTAATCACGCTTGTGTTCAAGCATTTTACTTAATAATGGCCCCAAAGCTCAAGAGCAGTTATTGATGCTGGCAATTCAGATATTCTCTCACTGAGCCTAATTTATAAATTAAACTTGATCATAGCTATGTAATGATAAGAAAAAACATAGTATATATAGGGCTTCATATTATCTGAGGTTTCAGGCATCCACCAGGGGTCTTGGATTGTATTCCCCATGGATAATGTGGGACTATTGTATCCATAAAATGCCCAAATCCTATAAGAAACTTCTCCAAATTCCTCTTTACTGAGCGGTCCCATGTGTATTCCTGGTGCTTTCAGTCAATGGGCTTTTACAATTCTAAAAGAGATAAAATTGTTCCCCTCCCACCCACCAGGACTGGCTGGAAATCCCATTTGAGTTTTACTCGGTGTGCAGCAAACCACGGGGCCCCATCTGTTAGGGCCCCTGTGGGAGCCGCTGAGGTGCTTGTTATCGAAGAGGGCAGCTTCATTTGCTCTGTGCCAAGCTGGTTACAAGGAGCTTAGGTTGCAGGATAAGGCCAAAGATTTTGGGTTCAGTCCCTGTTTCTCAGAAGCCAGATCACTCCTCGAGGGCTCCCTGTGACTGGGGCATGGGTCTTCCCTCTTTGTGGGACCCGCTGCCACTGGCCTCCTCCCTAGGGAGCCTTCTATCCTGGTTCAGGCTTCCCGTCTCAGCACCAGCCTCATTCAGGATGGGTGAGATGTTACCTTTCTATCACTCCTAGCTTCTATTTCTAGCTCTGCTACTAGAATGTAATAACCTGCTGAGCCTGGGACTCTCAGTTGCCAAACATAGACTTGGCTTGGGAATGAAGGAGGAAAAATCACCACTCACTCCTTTAAGCAGCGAGTTCAGGACACATCAATCTGTGAATTGCATGCTGGCACACATCCTAGAAAGAGCTGAATGTATATCCTAAAATGTTAAAAGTGGATGTCTTGCCATGGTGATATTATGGATCATTAAAAATGTTTACCTTAACCCTGGCAGTCCAGTGGTTAAGACTCTATGCATTCACTGCTGGGGGTACAGGTTCAATCCCTGGTTGGGGAAGTTTCACATGCCACACTATTCAGCCAAAAAAAAAAAAAAGTTTACATATATTGCTTATTTTTATTTTTCCCATCCTCACATTGTTTTTATTTTTATCCAATTGTAAGCAAACAGCAGAATGAACACAACATTCAGCAACTCCAGATGGGCTTTTCTCATACTGGAGAGGAGTGATGAATTTAACAGGCACAGATTTTCAGATTTCTGATAACCTCTCACGCAGCCCTGCAGCTCATCTAGATGGCCACATTTTAACAGAGAAGTGACTCTCTCCCTATTGCTTTTTTTCCCACTATTGCCCTTTAAGGAGACAGAGCAGGACACTGGCACCCAGTAACCAGCTTGACATGTACCTGTCTCTTATACAACGGGCTGTTAATGGATATGCCAGCCTCTGGTTGTCTTGGTGAGAGATGGAGCTGTGAAAACACAAGCCATAACAATGCCACCCTACACAAATCTGGGCTTAGGCTCAAATAGGTGGAGGCAAGCCATCTTTTTTTTCCCCTTTTCTCTTTCAACCTCACTTAAAGATTCTCTGATACTCTATTCGAATACTGTAAACTTCGTTGTTTTACCAGATTTTTTGTCTTCATTAAATTCTCAGTTTGCTATCCTTATATTAAAATTTTGATGGCCCTCTCATAGCACCAAAAATATTTTCCCAAATGGGGTTCAAATTTGATCAAAACATAAACCTCCTAGAATTACAGAGGACAGGCAGAAGTAAAAGTCACCGTACACCTAAATCTCACAGCTCAGGGCTTTGGAACTGGAAGGGGCGAAATCTACATGCATCGCTGAACTGAAACACTGCTTGGGAAATTCCCAGAAGGCTTCCATCTCCTCCTCTACTTCCCAGACAGCTGCCCACTGAGTTTGGGCACACAGCCATCCCATTCAGCCTGGTGACACGTGCCAGCCATGGGATCCCAAACTTTTCACCTTTTGAGGAAAGACTCCGTTGTGAATTTGCCACAATGGTCTCCATAACTGCTGCTGATAATGGGCTTGCCTCATTCAGCGGCCAGTCCTGCTTGTAAACCAGACAGACATAGCAGACCCATTCTCCTGGGGGTCCCAGGCCCACATAATCTGAGAGGACTGTGTCGTTGCTAATGTTCCTGCCCTTCATGGTGACCACTAAGAAACGGTGCCCTAATGGCTGAGAGCATTCAGTTCTGTCAAGAACAACATGCAGCATTGATCTGGATCAACTCTACCCCTGCAGTGCTCGTGGGCTGGTTCTTAACCTCAGCCTGGGTGAGTGTCAGCGCTTCACCCAGCTCGTGACACCTCCTGTCCCATCCCCCACACCCTGTATTTGACCAGTTGCATCGCAGGGTGAAGCGAGACTGATAACAGAGGGTAGCAGCAGTCTGCCTCTAATTTTTCTTACGTTGAAGATTTGCTTTCAAAATAAGAAAAAAAGTATGTTATTTGTTTTTAGCCACTAAAAATAAAAAACAGAGGATAAGAAGGAAGAAAAAATGAAAGAAGAAACCAGGGCCTTCTGTAGCAGATGTTTACGTGTGTCAATGTAGTATGCGTTTATGGCATCCCTGGAGGTTGGCATTCTCCAGAATTCTGGAGTCACGGTGAGACCGGCTGGGACCCTTAGCTCCAGTGCTGCAATGCTTGCACCTGGACGCACCTCTGCTTCAGCAACAAAATACAAAGAAAGTTTATGACATTAAAAATAACTGCAGGCATGCAATAGTTGAGATAAATTTTGGACACAAGACAGAAAGAGACCAAAGAAACCCTAACTGCCACTTTTGAAGAGGCTGGAGCAAAAGCAGGGTACTGGGCATGCTCCATCCCCCCACCACCTAAGGGGTGGGCAAAACACCTAAGCCACCCCTCGCCCTGGCCCTTGGACACACCTCTTCCCTCACCCCATAGAAGGAACCAGTGTGCTAGCTCCCCAAGGAGCTAGCAAGTCAGGGAATCTGTTGTTTGTTCTCATATGCCCCCCTGTTGCAGCAGGGGCCACAATAAAGTCTCCTGGAAGGAAAGGTAGAATCAGAAATTATTTCTTTTTATCAGTGTTTTCTCCAGTATTGAAGTGTACCCACCGGAATACAAACTTAGGTTAGTCCTACAGGCAAATGCATTTTTAAAACAGTTTTTTATGGTGTACAAGTATTGTGTATTAGAAAAAATATACTAACATCCATCAAAGCCATGATTTCCTAGTAGTGATATAACTTAAAAATACCTGAAATCTATTTATGCAAAAGTGCAGGCCAATTGATATAGACATCTTATGTAAATTGCAGTACAGGTGGTCCATGGATATGGCAAAAATCAAGATGACATACACGACTTTATACCAGGAAATGCTGGCAGAATTTGCTTAATTAGACTTCTCTGAAATGAGGTGAGGTTTGAGCTGTGATTCAAAGCAGGGCTTCCAAACACTAGACTGAAGTGATGTGGGGTTCGCTGAGGGCTTGTGAAAACACATTCCAGGTCCCTACCTAGACATTCTAGGGCAGGAGATTTGAGATGGGGCCCTCGGCTTTGTCTTTTCATGATGGTTTTCTGATGACTCGGGTGCAGCCAGGTTTGGGAAACTTGAAGGAAGTGATACCTCCTTGGGCCTGAAGATCAGTTGTTTTCAATAATTAAACCTATTTGAAGTATTTGCTGGCTGTGAAGTCTATGAACCGTTGTTGACATCAACGTGGCTTTGAAAACTTAATTTTTAAACTGTGCTTCTGGGTCTCAGCATCGGGGGTGAGTGTCAATTAAACACACACAAGTGAGCACACTGTATCCCAGCCCCAAACACATTATCTGATTTAACCAATTAAACAAACAGGAGTGAGTTACACCATTAGGCTCAACAGAGCTGCTAAAGCAAACCAACGGCTCGGTGCCGCCCAGGCATGGGAGAAATAAAGTGTGTGTTTCTGGTGGGGAGGAGGTGCTCAGGTGGGAGCTATTTCCCTGCAAATTTATGTTTACTCAGGGTGTTTTGGGGCTTCCCTGGTGGCTCGGATGGTAAAAAAATCTACCTGCAATGTGGGAGACCTGGGTTTGATCCCTGGGTTGGGAAGATTCCCCTGGAGGAGGGAAATGGCTCCCCACTCCAGTTTTCTTGCCTGGAGAATTCTGTGGACAGAGGAGCCAGGTGGGATACAGTCCATGGGGTTACAAAGAGTTGGACACGGCAGAGCAACTAACACTTTTTGGGGAATTTCAGAGGAATCACTGTGATGCAACTGGGAGGGAGGTCCTGGGTGGAAGCACTTTGGGAGGGAAGCCCTGGGCTGGGGCCACCTGAGTCTTGTGAGAAGGTAAATGGGAGGCGTGCGGGTGAGGAGGGGTGAGAAACCAGGAAGCTGCAGTTGTGCTAGGCAAGGATGAGAACTGACGGGAAGCTGGTAGCAGTAGAGAGGCACAGTGACTTTACTGAGGGGCTGGTAAAATCTTCTGTCCGAATAGTAGCAAATGGCTCTTCCTGAGGTGAAGAGGAGCAAGATGTTACCCCAGAGGCCATTTAGGAAGCAGAATAAATTTTTTATGATCAAAATGGGTGAATCTATGTGTTACAGCAAGCGCATATCTTGAATTTCCCAGGGGCAGCATTTAGTTCAGTGGCTTTGTCCTATGGTGTGACTGACTGTTAGGTAATGTTCCCGGATTTTATTTTGCTTAAAAATTTTTTTTTGGGGCCATACCTCCCATCATGTGGAAAGTTCCCCAACCATGAATTGAACCTGTGCCCCGTGCAGTGGAAAGTTGGAGTCTTAACCACTGGATGGTCGGAGAGGTCCCAGTGTTACTTGATTTTAGGGTAAACATTTGAGGAAAAAAAAATGGTGAAAGTGCCTGAGGACAGAAGCCCAAGGTGCCCACCAGATGACCCTGCTCTGTGTAAGCTGGGACATGTGAATTGCTGAACCTTTCAGATTCTGCAAGAGTGGATATTTGGATCCCACAAGGTAAAGGGGCCAAAGTCCCCAGGCCAGACTTCCAGAGGCAGTAGCTACTGTTTTTCACCTGCTTCCAATCCAAAAAGTCCTACTCATAGATTCCTGCTGCTGCTGCTGCTAAGTCGTGTCAGTCGTGTCCGACTCTGTGCGATCCCATAGATGGCAGCCCACCAGGCTCCGCTGTCCCTGGGATTCTCCAGGCAAGAACGCTGGAGTGGGCTGCCATTTCCTTCTCCAATGCATGAAAGTGAAAAGTGAAAGTGAAGTTGCTCAGTCGTGTCCGACTCTTCCAGACCCCATGGACTGTAGCCCACCAGGCTCCTCTGTCCATGGGATTTTCCAGGCAAGAGTACTGGAGTGGGGTGCCATTGCTTTCTCCACACAGATTCCAGGTAAAATTAAAAATGTCCTCTTTCCATCTGATGGGAAATTTTCATACTATGTTAAAGAAACTTGAGACAAAGATGTCTTTACATCTTTTACTATTTCCTTTTCTTATCCATTTCTTCACTCACAAATGTTTCAAAACTATTTTTAGTCTGCCAGTGCCCTTTTGCTGTTGTTCTTACAGGAATAGAAGTTATAGAATTTGGGGTGAGGTTTTCAAAGGCGTTGGCTTTATGACAGTTTGGTTATCAGCTCAGTTCAGTCGCTCAGTCGTGTCCAGCTCTTTGCGACCCCATGAATTGCAGCACGCCAGAAGTCTATGGCACCCCACTTCAGTACTCTTGCCTGGGAAGTCCCATGGGCCGAGGAGTCTGGTAAGGTACAGTCCATGGGGTCGCGAAGAGTCAGACACGACTGAGCGACTTCACTTTCACTTTTCACTTTCATGCACTGGAGAAGGAAATGGCTACCCACTCCAGTATTCTTGCCTGGAGAATCCCAGAGACGGGAGCCTAGTGGGCTGTCGTCTATGGGGTCGCACAGAGTCGGACACGACTGACGTGACTTAGCAGCAGCAGCAGCAGCAGGCCTCCCTGTCCATCACCAACTCCTGGAGTTCACTTAGACTCACGTCCATCGAGTCCGTGATGCCATCCAGCCATCTCATCCTCTGTCGTCCCCTTCTCCTCCTGCCCCCAATCCCTGCCAGCATCAGAGTCTTTTCCAATGAGTCAGCTCTTCGCATGAGGTGGCCAAAGTACTGGAGTTTCAGCTTTAGCATCATTCCTTCTGCTGCTGCTAAGTCGCTCAGTCGTGTCCGACTCTGTGCGATCCCATAGACGGCAGCCCACCAGGCTCCCCTGTCCCTGGGATTCTCCAGGCAAGAACACCGGAGTGGGCTGCCATTTCCTTCTCCGATGCATGAAAGTGAAAAGTTAAAGTGAAGTCGCTCAGTCGTGTCCGACTCTTAGCGACCCCATGGACTGCAGCCTACCAGCCTCCTCCGTCCATGGATTTTCCAGGCAAGAGTACTGGAGTGGGGTGCCATTGCCTTCTCTGTGGAATAATTTTAGAAACGAAATTGCTTTAGAGGGAACAGAAAATAGAGGTTACCAGAGCTTGTCCACTAGGTGTCACTCTTGATCCAACTAAATCTGGCTAACGGTGTTCATAAAAACAAGTATGTTTAAGGTAGTTCCTTGGTTACATAAAAATGAATAACAAAATGTCCCCACCTGTGTGTTCTTAAGTGTTTTGCTGGCGACTTCTGTCATAAAAGGGGACCCTATATCAGTTCTCCAGAGAACTCATTCCAATCACAGAGGTTTGTTCTGAGACTTTTTGGGAGCTGCAGCCTGGCCGTTTGAGTTGGAGCTTCCTCAATTCATCCATCGCTTTTCATGACCCTGGACCCAGGTCCTTTGGAGATCACAGTGGACTATGAGAGCCAAATGTTTCTAAAAGGCTCCATTTCCGCTTGCTGCGTCCTGAAGGGCTGTCTCCCAGTCTTTGCAGACAGCACTTCCACCTACTCCATGCGACCATCATCTCTGCGCGTTCCCGGGCACCCAGCGCGCCCTGAGCCGCTTTCCCCGACAGAGTGAGCCCCCAAATGGGGACGTTCAGAGACTGCTCAGCCCAGGGGAGTTGGGGTAGGGGTGGGGGTTGGGGAGATCCCCTCTTCATGGCCGTCGCTATGGCCTAATGCAGGTAAAGTCACTGCTAGCAATTTTGAATTTCAGAATTTGGAATTATTTGCATTAGTTATGAGGACTGGCCAAATTCCATTCGTTTGTCTTTTTCACTGCCTCCGGGGATAAAATTGGATATACAAATTTGGAGTTTATAAGAAAGGAACAATCTGATTCAGTTAGATTGCGCTTCTAATTAAACATAATTTCATTATTATTTTAAAGAATGTTCTTTCTCTAAAATATAAGTAGTTCACCTTCAGAGAATAGGTTATAAAAACATATTTATTTAATCACACTTTCCAGTTCAAGAGGTTGTCCTGAATCTGCTCCTGGTATGATCTTGAGTACAACCCTTGGTGCTGGGGATCATTGCTACCGTGTTTCTCACTTCTCATGGGGACTACAGTTGTAATGTCCTGCTTGCCAAGCTGGAATTTAAACCCAGACCCATTAAACCAGTGGTTCTTAACCAGGCTATGCATTTTAATCTCCTGGTGAGTTTCTCAATATATGTCCTCCCAGACTCATGCTGGACTTTCTCCATCAGAATTCCCTGTGTGATACTGGGTTCATTCAATAAAGAAACATAAAATGGGTGTGTAATGCCATGTCAAGTAGTGATGAATGTTTGGGGAAGGAAAAAAAAAGCAGAATGATGGAGTAGAGATTGACAGGAAAGGCTATTTTAGAAAGGGGCAAAAGGGGCAATTAGGGAAGACCAGCCCCTCCAAGGAGCAGGTATCTGAACTTAGACCCTGTTGAAGCCAAGCAGTAAACTTTGCAGATGTACATGGGAAGTGTGTTCAACCAAAGGAATGAACAGGTGCCAAGGCCCTGAGGCAGCTGTGTGCTTGGTATGGAGAACCGGCAAGAAAATGAGTGTGGCTGGGGTGGTGTTGATGAGGGGAGATGGGTCAGGAGGTGGCTGGCAGCCAGATGTTAGGCCTTCAACTGGTGTTGCACAACTTTTCAAACAAGTGCACACATGCATCGTCATTCCTTCCATGCTCTCTCCTCTGCCCCTTACCTTGCCAAGCAATGAGAAGGAAAAGCACGGAAGGGGGAAGCACAGTGAAAACACAGCCTGATGAGCCACCGCCATTGTAATCACCATGAGGCTGCAGCTCAGCGTTGTCAGGGGGAACAAGAGGACTGAAAATGGTTAGTGGTGAGTGAGTAGCTGCTAATTTGATAATCACCGTGAATCCGAGTGAAACCGATTTGTTCGCCTCACTGTCTACAATTTACTTTTATTTGTGATTGAATTGTAATTTCCATTTAAAATCATTATGAGGAAACAGTACGTTCCCATCACGCTCGCTTAAGTACCATCCTGGAGTTTTAAGTTTTCCTTTAACATTAAATCTGGTCATGCTGTCTTTCATTCCTATCATCAGGGCTTTCTCTTAAGTAGATGCTGTTTTTTTTCCTTGTGTTTATAATATGGGGACAAGCTACACATGCCTGGAGAAGTGATGATGTTTTGCTTCTGAGAGAAGTGCAGATTGGTGACATTTGAAAATTTCTCTCATGAAAATTAAATATCTCCCATAATTTGGGGGAAAAATCTTTCACATAGATATAATTAAAAATAAATATTAAAAAATATAAAAAATATATATTTATTAAAGCAGAGGTAAAATGCTATATCCACAAAGTTTAAATCCAGTATTGTAGTGGATCTTAATTAATCAAGTCACTATGTTGAATACAGTTATATTCAGTATATTAATGTTAACTTATTTTCCATATGCTCAGATATATTATTTTAACTACCATCTAAAAATAAAATAATATGTTTTTTGATTGGCCACTTGTTTAAGACAGCAGGAAAAGTCAGGTGAGAGATGGTTCCGGAGGAAAACTGTGCCTCTGCTTGTTATGCGCCTTGCGAGCCTGCTCTCTGGTGGCTGAAACACAGGTTAGGGATGACTTCAGAAAGCATGAACACTTTCGTGACCTCAGAATATGTCAGTAAAGAAGCAGATTGTGAAACGGGATGCAAAATGTGATCCATATTTGTGAAGTCAAAATCATTTGTCTAGATATGCATCCAGTAATGTCTAGAATGATACATTCACAATGATACCTCATGGTAAAGGTATTCTTTTAATGGAGGGTGGTTTCTGGGTGATTTCATTTTTATTTTGTTGCTTGTTTATACTTCCTAAGATGAACACATTTGTATAATAAACTTGTACAGTAAAGCTTATATACTTTTCTATTGTAGAAAAACCACTAAAAACGATTTTTAAAAAATGACATGTTGTTGAATTGTTGACTCATACTTCTAAAAACATTTTAATTGGAGGATAATTGCTTTACAATATTATGTTGGTTTCTGCTATACAACCAGTGAATCAGTCACAGGTATGCATATATCCTCTTCCTCTTGAACTTCCTTCCCACCCCACACCCCACCCTGCTCCTCTGCGTTGTCACAGAGCACTGGGCTGAGCTCCCTGTGGCATACAGCCACTTCCCCTTAGTTATCTATTTTGCATATGGTAATGCATATGCTTCAGTGCTACTCTCTCCTCCCACCCTCTCCTTCCCCCACTGTGTCCACAAGTCTGTTTTCTATGTCTGCGCCTCTATTCCTGCCCTGCAAATAGATTCATCAGGACAGAGCACTGGGCTGAGCTCCCTGTGGCATACAGCCACTTCCCCTTAGTTATCTATTTTGCATATGGTAATGCATATGCTTCAGTGCTACTCTCTCCTCCCACCCTCTCCTTCCCCCACTGTGTCCACAAGTCTGTTTTCTATGTCTGCGCCTCTATTCCTGCCCTGCAAATAGATTCATCAGGACTGTATTTCTAGATTTCATATATGTGTGTTATTATATTTATTTTTCTCTTTCTGACTACTTCAGTCTATATAACAGGTTATATGTTCATCCACCTCACTAGAACTGACTCAAATTCATTCCTTTTTGTGGCTGAGTAATATTCCACTGTATATATGTATCACAACTTCTTTATCCATTCATCTGTCAATGGACATCTAGTTGCTTCCATGTTCTAGCTATTGTAAATAGTGCTGCAAAGAACACTGGGATACATGTGTCTTTTTCAATTTTAGTTTTCTCAGGGTATATGCCCAGTAGTGGGTTTTTGGGTCATATGGTAGTTTTATTCCTAGTTTTTAAGGAAATTTCCATACTGTTCTCCATAGTGGCTCTATCAACTGACATTCCCACTAACAGTGCAAGAAGGTTCCCTTTCCTCCACACCATCTCCAGCATTTATTGTTTGTGGATTTTCTAATGATGGCCACTCTGACCAGTGTGAGGTGTTACCTCATTGTAGTTTTGATTTGCATTTTTCTAATAATGAGCGATGTTGAGCATTTTTTCAGATATTTTGTTGGTATTTGTATTTGACTCATAATTATTTTACTTCAACTCACACTTTGCCTTCCACAGTGGAAAAAATTAGCTTCTTTTTTTTTTTTTTTTTAAAATTTTCTTTACAATACTGTATAGGTTTTGCCATACATTGACATGAATCCGCCAAGGGTGTACATGAGTTCCCAATCCTGAACCCCCCTTCCACCTCCCTCCCCATATCATCTCTCTGGAATTACTCTAGCTGTACACCACAGAGGAAGGAACTGTTTTTCTGTGACTTGTTTACTCTCTTCCAGAGTTAGGCTCAGGGTACTCTGGATTCAGCAGGACACTTTGCTCTATCCCTTCTTTCCACTAGAGGGCAGCAGATGATAGAAGGATTCACGGGCCATTAAGGTTAACTTCCTGTTGACAGCTTTGGGGATGAGAAATGGTCTGAGCAGAGCTGGCTGGGTGTCACAGTGATTCTGTCATTCAGAAAGCCATATGGTTTATTTGTACTAGTGCAAATTAAAAACAGAATGTTTTCCTTTTCTCCAAACTATGGGGAAGCAGAAAATTAACTTCTGCCCCATTATTAGGAGTTTCTGAGGATGCTAATAACACAAATTTGCACACTTAGGAATAGGACTTGCACCAAACACTTTTATTTTTTTCCCCCATAAAACTGGCACATTATGTACTATATATCCTTGGAAGTTCTGGTTAAGTAAATTTGAGGCAGGGTCTAATATGAAGTTGAGATATAAAATCTAGGTAAACCGTTCTTGCCCTCAAGGTATGAAATCAAAAGCCAATATGATTCAAATTGTATTTCACGGGATGTAAAGGAGTAGTGATTAGTAAAGAAAATTCTAGGTTAGTAAATTTAAGCTTGAATCAGGATTTGAAGAAAGTCATGCCTACAGATTAGAGAGGAGGCTTTACAGGGGTTGAACACTGGTGCCCCCTGAATCCCACTGCAGAAGTACTTTGATCAGCAGAATGCTTTAAATTTTTTAAACTTGAATTTGTAGGACATGTGTACTTTTTAGTTTGCTGGATTTCCCAGCATCCTCTATCATTGTGCATCCAGCATGTGGCAGATTTCTCATACCTTCCTGGCCCCAGTCACAGAAAAATTATCCATTGCTCTGCTGTGTAGAGTTTGAGTACCTATAATAAATCAGGAAAAATTACAGAGGAATCAAGACATTTGTGATTGTAATCCTGGCTTAGAGGAACTGGGGGAGGGGGCCTACACGGGAGGAGGAGGCAGTGATCCAGGAGGCAGGGCGTGAGACTTGGGCCAGAACTGGGAGTAGGTATGTCAAGTGTGGAGGCTGCTATATATAGACTGGGTTGACTTGGACCAAGGGGTCACTCCAGACCTCACCACTCACCTGTGTCCCCAGAAAAGTTGGGCTCTGAGAGAATCAGCACCTCATATCTAGGACACAGGACTCTCCTTAAATGATCTTGGTAGCACCACGTGGTGTTGAAATACTGCCCTGGAGCTCCTGCTGGTCCTGACTCAATGGCTCACTGGGGCCATAGTACTTCAATCACTGCACAAATTTTCTCATCCTAATTTAAAGGGATTGCATAATGCAGTGTTAAAAGATTCACTCGGCATTAGTCCAATGATTAGAGCTCAGAAATGAAAGGCCAATATCCGGTATTTACAAGTAGACCAAGCTGCCAATCAAGTTCTTGAACTCCTGAGAAGAGTATTGGTCGCTTTGCATTATGGGAGGAAACAGTGGTGGGAGGAGGGATGAAGAGAAACAAAGAGTGTGAAGTCCAACAACGTTAAATGCCCTGCGTGCCTGCTAAGTTGCTTCAGTGATGTCTGACTCTTTGCCACCCTATGGGCCCACCAGGCTCCTCTGTCCATGGGATTCTTAGGCATGAATACTGGGGTGGGTTGCCATTTCCTCCTCCAGGGAATCTTCCTGATCCAGGGATCAAACCCAAATTTCTTATGTGTCCTGCGATGGCAGGTGGGTTCTTTACCACTAGCACCTGGGAAACCCACCTTTCATGCCAACCTTTTCTAACCGAGTAAACTTAGGAAAGCCATTGAACTTCTCTGAGCATCAGTTTTGTTGGCAAAATGGTGACACAGGCTTGTGTCTGGCAGGGTTCTTCAGAAAATTAAATGAGAGAGTGTCTGCAAATGTCTTGTATGTCTTCATTCTTGCCCTCATCCCGCGTGGAAGTCACTCCCCTGAATCCCCAGACCTGTCTGCCAGAGGGAGTCCTGAGTGAGAAGCCTCAAGGTTTCAAAAACGCAGCATGAAGATTTCATCTCCATAGCATCTCTATGCTGTGGAGAGCAGCTGCACTGACGTCTCCTTGATTAACTCAATTAAAACTCTGAACAGTTAATATGCTGTTTTCAGACAGTTTTGATTGCCACAGCATTTTGCAGTTGCTCTGTCATCCAAGGAAGAATGGTGTTTTAGGATCAGAGACTGCCTCTAGAGGAAGTGAGAAGAGGGCTGCCCATGGCGATGACTTGGTGGGGAAGGAGCACCTCTCACCAAGGACGGACTCTGCCTCCCTGCCACCAAGCCTGCAGGACTTCGCTGAAGCCCTGTTGCTTTCACCTATATCATCTGTTCTCTCTGGAGTCATTTGGCTATCTCCAGCAAAAATCCTGCTTTTCAACACACGTGAGGGATACGATGCACCCCTCTGCCTAACTGTGCAGTTGTCTGGGGAAGGAAGAAGGATTGGGGAGACCTGAAGGCTCCAGATGACTGAAGCAAGCCCCCAGCAGGTGTCTCTGTTATATCACAATTTCCTCCAGAAAACCCCAGTCAGGAATCTAAGCAAATTAATTAAACAGTAATATACTCAAGGCAGTGGCACCTCACTGCAGTACTCTTGCCTCGAAAATCCCATGGGCGGAGGAGCCTGGTGGGGTGTAGTCCATGGGGTAGGTAAGAGTCGGACACGACTGAGTGACTTCACTTTCACTTTTCACTTTCATGCATTGGAGCAGGAAATGGCAACCCACTCCAGTGTTCTTGCCTGGAGAATCCCAGGGACGGGGGAGTCTGGTTGGCCGCCGTCTATGGGGTCGCACAGAGTTGGACATGACTGAAGCGACTTAGCAGCAGCAGCAAACTCAATGTCAGGCTTCCCCTATGGCTTAGTGGGGTAAAGAATTCTCCTGCAATGCAGGAGACTTAAGAGACACGGATTCAATCCCTCGGTCGGGAAGATCCCCTGGAGGAGGGCATGCAATTCACTCCATTATTCTTGCCTGGAGAACCCCATGGATAGTGGCGCCTGGCAAGCTACAATCCATAGGGTTGCAAAGAGTTGGACACAACTGAAGGAACTTAGCACACATACTCCATAACTAACTAGAAAGGTCCATCCTGTTAGACTACCTCATCCTTAGATAAAAATCTATTTTAAATAGAACTGTGGATCTAGTCAAGGCTATGGTTTTTCCTGTGGTCATGTATGGATGTGAGAGTTGGACTGTGAAGAAGGCTGAGCACCGAAGAATTGATGCTTTTGAACTGTGGTGTTGGAGAAGACTCTTGAGAGTCCCTTGGACTGCAAGGATATCCAACCAGTCCATTCTGAAGGAGGTCAGCCCTGGGATTTCCTTGGAAGGAATGATGCTAAAGCTGAAACTCCAGTACTTTGGCCACCTCATGCGAAGAGTTGACTCATTGGAAAAGACTCTGATGCTGGGAGGGATTGGGGGCAGGAGGAGAAGGGGACGACCGAGGATGAGATGGCTGGATGGCATCACGGACTCGACGGACGTGAGTCTGAGTGAAATCCGGGAGATGGTGATGAACAGGGAGGCCTGGCGTGCTGCGATTCATGGGGTCGCAAAGAGTCAGACACGAATGAGTGACTGAACTGAACTGAACTGTGAATGGTAGGTAAGGCATGATGTCGCTAGATGTGGTTTCATAATTTTATAGCTTAACAAAGAACAAATTTCTCTTTCTTTTTTTAAAAAAAGTTTTGAAATGAGGCCCAGAACTACTTATTAACCTCTAAAATTCTTGGTGGCTTGTTTAAAACTCAGCCATAGATGTCTAAGGACAGAAGAAGTTGGATGAGAAGGGTGAGACTGAGGCTTGGTTGGGGTGTTATGGGGAGCCATAGGGTGGAGATTTGGAAGTAAAAGGTGCTAAGCAACTGGCTTTTAGGTGGAAATAAGAAAAAGAGTACTGAAGTTACTCCTAGGGTGGACGGGCTCTGGGCTGGTGGCAGTGGGGGACTATGTGGGAGGCAGGAGGCCCCTAGGCACTAAATTTAAGAAGGCACTCACTGTCAGGTTCGTGTGGATGCAGGGTGGGCATCTGAGAGAGAGTGCCTCCTTAAATTTTGCATCTTGAGTGCTTGGCTTGTACATCCTAGGCCAGGTCTTGGGGGCAGAGTAAAGTGAAGAGAGATTCTGGTTTCTCCAAGAGTTTCAAGCTTACCTCCTATTTTGGTTACCCAGAGGTTCTGATAAAAATTGAAATAGCTAAACTCTGGGAAGGGAAGTCTCAGATGAATACTGGGTTTATAATATACTAAACAATAATGAGGCACCTTTTGGTAAATTGGAGGGTGAGGGAAGAACACTTTCTCTCAGACATATCCAAGATATTCACTAGGGAACTGTAATACATTTATAAATGTACAATGGCTCTGATGTGAATGGAGTCCCCAGCATTTTGTGGTGTGCAGTGTAAACAACAGCACATCCCAGCCTTCGGGTTCCAGTTGAAAGTTTGTTTTCTTGTCTTTATGCAATATGTTGCATATTCTTTATCATGAAAAGTTTTAAATAACAAGAAAAAGAAGAACGGTCTAAGCTCTGTTAATTCTTTTTCCTGTTGTGTTGGCCTGGAATATTTTCATCCTTATCAGATTTTAAAATAAATTCGTGAAAATTTGTTTCACACAAGATGAGACTACTTCCAAATGCAATTTTTCTTTCTTTCTTCTTCTTCTTTTTTTTTTTTTTTTAAATAAAAAGAGACTTGGTTCCACAAGTTCAAGTTGTTTAAAAGTAAAGAATGTTCAATATGATCTAATGTTGGGAAAGCTTTGTTAGTAACTCCTTCATCTTGAAATAAGCCTCTGGGGAAGTTTAGCAAAACCTGAAAGGCTTTAAAAACATTTCCACAACAATCAAGGTCCACAGAAGTATATGGTCAGGTTTTAAACAAGATGTAAACATTTGTCATTTAAGCAAAAAATACAAAAAACTTCCTCCACATTAAGGTCCATTTATAATCCAGCTTTAGGTTGGAAAGCTGAGATTTTTTCCACCTTCTTTTTACCTTTCTTTTCTCTTTCAACTCGCCCCCTCCATTCCTTTCTCTCCATTTCCTTTTGCTCTGTGTGACGCTACTGAAATGATTGCCCTTCTTTTTTTTTCTTCCTTCTTCCTTTGCTTCCTTGCTTATAAGATTCAGAGGGTAAAAAAAAAAAGAATCAAATATCTGTTTCACAGCCATTTCATAAACAATACTGGCTCCTTTTTTCTGGTACCATTGGGCAATGAAAAGCTCTGTAGGAGGACATTTATGACAGTATAGTGATGAATTCATGACGCCTCCATAGCGTGGACTTGAAACAGACCCACTGTGTTTTTCTGCATTTAGCCGAGACCAAACCAGAATGAATGCCCATGGGTGCTCAGCTGGATACATGAAACAAAGAGGTTTTCTATTTTGTGATGAAAGGAAAAATAATTTTTGGGGAAAAACCCTACCCAGACCAGAAGTTGAGTTTGTATTTGTTTCAGTCAAACTCCTTCTAGCCCTGTCATATATGTCTATGGACCTTGATTGTTGTAGAAATGTTTTTAAAGCCTTTCAGATTTTGTTAAACCTCCCCAGAAGTTTATTTAGAGATGAAGGAGTTACGAACATAGCTTTCCTAACATTAGGTCGTATTCAACACTCTCTACTTTTAAACAACTTGAACTTTATGGAACCAAATCTCTCTCTTGCTTTTCTTTTTTAAATTGCATCTGGAAGTAGTCTCATCTTGTGTCAAACAGATTTGCAGAAATTTATTTTAAAATCTGATAAGGATGAAAATATTCCAGTTTACCTCAACAGGGAAAAGGATTAACATGGCTTAGATCATTCTTCTTTTTCTTGTTATTTAAAATTTTTCATGATAAAGAATATGCAACGTATTACATTAAGACAATAAAACAAACTTTGAGTTGAAGCCAGAAGGCTGGGGTGTGCTGTTGTATAGAATGCACATCACACAATGCTGGGGACTGCATTCACATCAGAGCCACTGTACATTTATGTATTTATTACAACAATTTCCTAACAAATTGCCTGGAAATGTTATGAGAAGGGGCTTACCTCTCACCCTCCAATTTGCAGAAAAGATACCACCTGGGAAAGCAGTGGTCTTGATGCTGAGTTAGTATTTTAAAGGGTTATTTTTGGTCCTTTGGTTGTAGGCATCTAGCTGCACTGAAATGATTAATTTGGATCTGTTGTATCCTGCTGTGCTTAAACTTAGGACTGTTCTCCCAACTTTCGGGTCATTCCAAAACAAACAAAAAAATCAAAAAAGAAAACATGGGGTATCTGCTTTCTCTTGAGCCTGAACTGCTTCTCCTTAGTCTCTACTTTATGCCACGTACTGTTCTAAGCTCCTGATGGATGTTCTAAACTCATTGAGTCTTATACTATTAGTCTTTTTTTTTTTTTAAAGGCAGCATTGCATGGCATGAGAGATCTTAGTTCCCTGAACAGATATCAAACCCATACCCATTGCAGTGGAAGCATGGATTCTTAACCACTAGATCGCCAGGGAAGTCCATCTTAATCCTTTTTTAGGAATGAGGAATCTAAGGCCCAGAGAGGATAAGAAATTTGCCTGTGGTCACACAGGGAGTTGGGTGGTAAAACCAGGATTTGAACCCAGGCAAGGAGGCATCAAAGCTCTTGGTTTTAACCACTTAGCTCATCTACCTTTTCTAAAGTGAAGCGTCAGTTGCTCAGTTGAATCCGACTCTTTGTGACCCCATGGACTGTAGCCTGCCATGCTCCCCTGTCCATGGGATTCTCCAGGCAAGAATACTAGAGTGGGTTGCCATTTCCTTCTCCAGGGGATCTTCCAGACCCAGGGATCAAACCCTGGTCTCCTGCATTGCAGGCAGATTCTTTACCATCTGAGTTGGTCTCTTTTCCCTGATGCCTGTGCTCCTGCCTGAAGCCCTATTTTAAACAATGCTGACCATCCTCGGCCCCGTGGTAGAATTGCCCCTCCTTCACTGTGCCACTCAATTAGATCTCCTCTGGGCACTGTCATTCAGTGTTTCAGTACACCTCTTTGAGGACCAGCCTAATTTGGATCAATTCCCTTAGCCCTGGTTCCCTCCAGTTCCAATTTTCTGCCGTTCTCTATGCTGTCATAGCTGAGGTCTCAGCAACAACTTCTGCAGACCCCACCTGACTTGTGATGGATGAGGATGGCTGGGGGCAACTGCTATTGGGGGCCATGTGGTTCCTATTTGTTTTTAACTCCTAGTGTGGCAAAGTCCCAGGAGTTTGCCATGTGTTGTGTTGGCAGGACCAGGGTATGGGGAAACAGGAAGTCTCCTTTGCTCATGGGAAGATAAACTGATGCAACTGCTCTGGAGGGCAGTTTGGCAACCTCTACCAAACTGGAAGGGGGGCTTCCCTGGTGGCTCAGAGGTTAGAGCCTCTGCCTGCAATGTGGGAGACCTGGGTTCAATCCCTGGGTCAGGAAGATCCCCTGGAGAAGGAAATGGCAACCCACTCCAGTTTTCTTACCTGGAGAGGAGGAGCCTGGTGGGCTACAGTCCACGGGGTTGCAAAGAGTCGGACACGACTGAGCGACTTCACTTCNGCCTGCAATGTGGGAGACCTGGGTTCAATCCCTGGGTCAGGAAGATCCCCTGGAGAAGGAAATGGCAACCCACTCCAGTTTTCTTACCTGGAGAGGAGGAGCCTGGTGGGCTACAGTCCACGGGGTTGCAAAGAGTCGGACACGACTGAGCGACTTCACTTCACCACGTACATTCAAACTTTAGGTAGACTCCGACCACATCTTAGAACCTCCGCTTCTGCTGCTCAGCTCTGAGTCACCGTGTCTCTCATCTGGGTTGTGTAGGAGCCTCCTGCTCAGTCTCCCTGCTTCCACTCTTGCCTCCCAAACTCTATCCTCAACACATTCTCTGTTCTCAATATGTTCAGAGTAAATATTTTAGAACAGGAGCCAGATCATGTCACACATCTTTCCCAAAGCCTTCTGTTGGCTTCCTTCCATTTGCTCTCATTTAATTAAGAGCAGAACCCCAAATTCCCATAATGGGCTAGTGAGGCCCTGCATAACTTGGGCCCAGCACCTCTTTGATCTTTTGTCTTATTCTGTCCTTCTTGCTTCCTCTGCTCTAGCCACACAGGCCTACTTGCTTACCTTGAACATTCCAGAGATCCTTTTGTTGTAGAATCTTTATATGGATGTTCCTTTTGCTTAGAACAGTCTTCCCTAGATATCTGCAGGGTCAAACCCCTCACTTCCTTGTGGCCTTTGATGAAATATTATTTTCTCAGTGGGACCTTCACTAATCACTCAGTTTTAAACAGCAAACTCTTGATCCTGTTTCCTTTAACTTTTCTCTACTTATTTCTACAGCTATTTTAGCATCTAACATCCTCGATGGCTGACTCATTTGTTTTGGCTGTGTCTGTTTCTTTTCATAAGGATGTAAGCTCCATAAGGGAAGAAATGAATTTTTTTATTGACAGTACTTGACAAGCTGTCAAATAAATATTTATTTATAAATATATTTAAACAATGTTCATTGGATAGTTTTTTGAATTTACTGAATGGTATTGGATTCAAGAGTTCTACTTCTAGGAATTACTTCTATGACACACAAGTGCACAAAGTGAGAGAAACACTGAGAGCCACTGAACCTTGTTTATTGTGTGAAGACTGAGCTGCTCTCCCAAGAGACTGAGAATTACCTGAAGGCTCTATTTAAGGAATTGTACAAAGTCTCAGACTGGGCAGGAATAAAAATTGCTCTGTGTTCTTACCACCTCCTAGAAGGTGGGGGCTGATGTGAAAGGCCACATTGGTTATAGTCAAAACTACATTTTCTTGGCACCTCTGAGTAAAAACTTGGAACATACACCTGTGTGCAGTTGAACTTTTCTTATTTCTCCCTAATTAATGAATAAGCTTCAAAGTGGAGAAAAAAGAAGTGTTCACATGCTGAAAAAAGCTGTCAACAATTAACATTTCCCAGGTGGCGCTAGTGGTAAAGAACTGCTTGCCAACGCAGGAGACATGAGTTGCCGGCTTGATTCCTGGGTCAGGAAGATCCCTTGGAGGAACTAATAGCAGCCCACTCCAGTATTCTTGCCTGGAGAATCCCATGGACAGAGGAGCCTGGTGGGCTGAGGTCCATGGGGTTGTAAAGAGTTGGACACAACTGAAGCAACTTAGCACGCATGCACTTCCCAAGAGGTGCCGAACTAGGGCTGTCCCCTCGATCGTCTCCTCTACCCCCACATGCGTAGATGAACAGATTGCAGAATAAGTCCAGCGGTCACAGTTCTGTCTCCCAAGATATGGTGGGGCTCCCGAAGACTCCCTCTTCGGGGTAGGAGCTCCTGTGAGAAGTGGCATTCTCTCTCCTGGTTGGATGTAGTTCCATCCGGGGCTCACTGTGGTGTTGCCACTGGAGTGAAGTTTCCTTCTTGGGGGAGCTTGACAGTTCCTCCAGGGGTCTGGAGGTAATCTGAACCCAGGGACTACTGCTTAGCTGGGATAATCTGCAAGCAGGAGGCCTGCAGTGTCATCCGCTGCAGAGAGGTGAGAAGGAATGGGAGTCATTTGCTTGGGAAGAGGAAGGCGGCCACCCCAACTGTAGCTCTCCATGCCCTTAGGAAAAACGGAAGATGAATTTGCAGAGAATTGGGTCTTCACGTAAAAGAGCATGAAGGAGAGAGTTAAGAGTGTGGGCTCTGGCGTTGTCCGGCAGCCTCTGGTCCACGTGAGTACGTAAAGTTTGGGGACTGTATTAGTGTGTTAGGGCTGCCATAATGAAACAGATCAGGAGGCTTAAACAACAGAAATTATTTTCTCACAATTATGAAGGTTAGAAGTCCGAGATCAAGGTGTTGGCAGGTTGGTTTGCGCTGAGGTTTCTCTTTGGCTTGTAGATGGCTGCCTTCCTGTTGCGTCCTTACAGTGTGTGTGCAGCCTTGGTGTTTTTTCGTGTGTCTAAATTTCCTCTGTTTAAAGGAGCACCACCTCATACTGGATTTGGGTCCACCCTAAGAGCTCATGTTAGCTTAATATCTTTAAACATCCCTATTTACAGTCACATTCTGAGGTATAAAAGTTTTGGGGCTTCCATACATACATTTTGCAGGGGACATAGTTCCACTCAGCAGAAACCAAGTCTCTTATGGGGCTGGCTGAAGGGCTGCCATGTTCTGAGGTGGCTCAACAATGGAGGAAAGCATGGGGAAGCTGAGTACCATTCCAAGAAAATCATCCCCCTCACAGGGAGACTTCCCCATCAGCAGAGGCTACCAGTAGCAAGTGGAACTAAACTGAGTCAGAAAAAGAAAGACCTCCTAAAGAGAGAGGCCTCCTAAACATCCATACATTGCTGGTAATGGAAGAGAGTCTCTGCTTTTCTTATTCCTCCTACCCTCTGACCCTTAACCCAAAATGCCTTATCTGGTAAAGAACTGGACTCCTGCTTCCTCCATCCAATTAAAGAGCGTCTTCCCAATTCTAAGTCCCTTGAGCCGATGCTAGGTCTTCACTGGGGAGAAGAGAGGAGAAGAGATTAAAATTGAAAATGAGGTGGGGATTTTAAATGAATTAAAATGAAATTTCACTAAAAATGGCAAGAAAGTTATAGGATCTGCCTAGGCAGTTGTATAGGAGAAGAAAGGAAAGTTCTCAGTTGAATGCAGTGCTTGAAAAAAATAAAGCTCTCTCAATTTAAACTCCACCAAGTTGATATTTCTCAACAAACTGGATATTTATCTCTTTATATAAATAAAGGATCATGTCTTGGAAAACACAGTAAACTGTTTTCACAGTTATCTCTGGGAAAGGGAAATTCAAGATGGAAGTCGGTGGGGGAAGAAAATGTACTGTTCCCTCCATACCCTTTTGAACTTAAAAAAAAAATACCATGTGCATGTATTACTTAAAAAACAAACAATTTAAAACTAATTAGAATCATATGATACTCATAGAGCAAGGGCTGAATTAAGAAATCGCCCATAAACGTGCATGTTAATTACAAATACATTAAAGTAGCTTATCACCAGTGGGAAAAAATTATTGTAAGTTAAAGCAGGGAAATTGTGATAGAAAGAAGGTGAGGTTTGCTGGTGTGTGGAGAAAATCTTTTCTAAGCATTTGGAGAAAGATCTGTGGAAGATAAAATAAGAGAGACTTGGCCTAGCGCTCCAGTGTTAGAAAACAATGTGAACTGCTGATGCTGTTGCTTGAAGGGAGATAAATGTTGTGACAGATGCCTGCAAAGAATTTGGCAAGGAATGGGGTTCCATTTGGTATCATGCATTTCAAGGTTAAGCCCTTTTGTGTCATGTAGATGTGGCATATTTTTGGCTCAGTGCGGAACCTTGGGGCTTGGGATTTATATATTGTGGAAGGCATTAAGTCAAGAGGCAATGCACAATGATTTGGCCAATGACATTTGATAGAATTCCTCACACATATGCTCAAGCAATAGACATCACTGCCAAAAATACCAGGAAAGGGTTCCTGCAAAACGAGAAGGAAAGAGAGAAGAGTCATTTATGTTAACACATATGATAAGTTTAGGCATGGGTCATTCATTTCCCCTCACATGATTAATTCTACTCTCGAAGAGTTGAGTAAATAAAAGTGAAATCATCACAAAAATTGTGAAATCTTCCCCATTCTGTGTGTGCAGACAGTGGCTTAGGAGTGGATTAATAACCCTGTCATCTTCCTGGAACTGAGTTAAACCTGAACAGAAGGAGTTCCGATGACTTGAGTGCAAAACTGGACACCAGAGTGGGTACAACTAATGCAGCTAGTCCACACAAGTGCCTGCCACAGTTCTTTTCCCCCTATATTCAAAGAGATGAAAGCCGGGGTGGGAGGGGGGTGGTGGAAACAAACCAGAAAACCGTAAGATAAATAGTGTAAAATGTGGGTTTCTGCCTTGTTTTATATGGAGTCTTTGCCACTGAGGAGCACACTTCAAGGAGGCTATTGGAGCTTGAAAAAATGCAGTTATTGGCTTATCTTGATGCTTGTTACTCATTCAGGCCACTGCCTCAGATGGTGTCAGGCCAGTTATGTTGCATACAGAGTGTCTCCCCAAGGAAGGACTGTATACCAACTCCTCTTGGCTCAGTATACATACTATTTCCATTGGATTTTATTTTTTAAATTAAAGAAATTTACTTATTTACTTGTTTGGCTGAGCTGTCTTTATTGCTGTGCTCAGGCTTTCTCTAGATGCAGTGAACAGGGGCTACTCTCTAGTTGCACGGCATGGACCTCTCATTGCGGTGGCTTCTCATGTTGTGGAGCAAAGGCTCAAGGACGCCTGAGCTTCAGTAGTTATGGTGCACAGGCTTAGCTGCCTCGAGGCATGTGGGATCTTCCCGAACTAGGGATTGAACCCTCATCCTCTGCATTAGCAGGTAGATTTTTATCCAACAAAAATATTTGTTTTTGGAGAATCATCAATAAAAAAGCTAGAGTATCCACTATAGAGAGCTGGAGAAGAAGCTTCCAGGAAAGATGGAAGAAACTGGGTCTCTAGCCTGCCTGGATGTGATATAGGCGCATTTACTCATTCTGAGGTCAAGCATTGTTTTGAGCATTTTAAAAGCAATATAAGACAATAGAGGGGAGCTGAAGCAGATATTGATTATCTTTTGCCTACCTGCCATCCTTTTTCTCATTTACTGGTAATGTATTCCCAATTTCCTTGTGGGGAATCTTCCTCTTCTACTGTCATTTAAGGTGCTTTGACTGGGCCCTCTTCAGCTCCAGGAATGNGAATTTGGCAAGGAATGGGGTTCCATTTGGTATCATGCATTTCAAGGTTAAGCCCTTTTGTGTCATGTAGATGTGGCATATTTTTGGCTCAGTGCGGAACCTTGGGGCTTGGGATTTATATATTGTGGAAGGCATTAAGTCAAGAGGCAATGCACAATGATTTGGCCAATGACATTTGATAGAATTCCTCACACATATGCTCAAGCAATAGACATCACTGCCAAAAATACCAGGAAAGGGTTCCTGCAAAACGAGAAGGAAAGAGAGAAGAGTCATTTATGTTAACACATATGATAAGTTTAGGCATGGGTCATTCATTTCCCCTCACATGATTAATTCTACTCTCGAAGAGTTGAGTAAATAAAAGTGAAATCATCACAAAAATTGTGAAATCTTCCCCATTCTGTGTGTGCAGACAGTGGCTTAGGAGTGGATTAATAACCCTGTCATCTTCCTGGAACTGAGTTAAACCTGAACAGAAGGAGTTCCGATGACTTGAGTGCAAAACTGGACACCAGAGTGGGTACAACTAATGCAGCTAGTCCACACAAGTGCCTGCCACAGTTCTTTTCCCCCTATATTCAAAGAGATGAAAGCCGGGGTGGGAGGGGGGTGGTGGAAACAAACCAGAAAACCGTAAGATAAATAGTGTAAAATGTGGGTTTCTGCCTTGTTTTATATGGAGTCTTTGCCACTGAGGAGCACACTTCAAGGAGGCTATTGGAGCTTGAAAAAATGCAGTTATTGGCTTATCTTGATGCTTGTTACTCATTCAGGCCACTGCCTCAGATGGTGTCAGGCCAGTTATGTTGCATACAGAGTGTCTCCCCAAGGAAGGACTGTATACCAACTCCTCTTGGCTCAGTATACATACTATTTCCATTGGATTTTATTTTTTAAATTAAAGAAATTTACTTATTTACTTGTTTGGCTGAGCTGTCTTTATTGCTGTGCTCAGGCTTTCTCTAGATGCAGTGAACAGGGGCTACTCTCTAGTTGCACGGCATGGACCTCTCATTGCGGTGGCTTCTCATGTTGTGGAGCAAAGGCTCAAGGACGCCTGAGCTTCAGTAGTTATGGTGCACAGGCTTAGCTGCCTCGAGGCATGTGGGATCTTCCCGAACTAGGGATTGAACCCTCATCCTCTGCATTAGCAGGTAGATTTTTATCCAACAAAAATATTTGTTTTTGGAGAATCATCAATAAAAAAGCTAGAGTATCCACTATAGAGAGCTGGAGAAGAAGCTTCCAGGAAAGATGGAAGAAACTGGGTCTCTAGCCTGCCTGGATGTGATATAGGCGCATTTACTCATTCTGAGGTCAAGCATTGTTTTGAGCATTTTAAAAGCAATATAAGACAATAGAGGGGAGCTGAAGCAGATATTGATTATCTTTTGCCTACCTGCCATCCTTTTTCTCATTTACTGGTAATGTATTCCCAATTTCCTTGTGGAGAATCTTCCTCTTCTACTGTCATTTAAGGTGCTTTGACTGGGCCCTCTTCAGCTCCAGGAATGGGCACTTGATGTAGGTCTAAGTCAGTTAATAAACTCCCCGGGGTCACAGTGATTGCTTTAGATGTCAGGAAGAGGCACGGTGCTCAAGTGGAACCAGTTAGAGTAAAGTCCTGGTTGTGCAATGGGGCTGACTAGTAAGGAGTGGTGCTCGCTCTCTTCTGGGGGATCTGAATAAGGAAGGATGTCGTGGGCTGAACCTGTCTTATTTTTCTGACTGTGGTGGTTTCTCTTGTTTCCCAGCACAGACTCCAGTCACAGGGCCTTCAGTAGTTGTAGCCTGCAGGCTCAGTAGTTGCGGCTCGGGGGCTCTAGAGCTCAAGCTCAACAGTGTTGGTGCACGGGCTTAGTTGCTCTACGGCATGTGGAATCTTCCGGGGGCCGGGATCGCACTGGTGTCCCCTGCATTGGCAGGTGGATTCCTATCCACTGTGCCACCATGGAAGTCCTACAACAGATTTAGACGTCCACCCAGTGAGCAGTGATGGTGGAGTGTTCTAGAATATAGCAGCACAGTGGAAGCCTGGAGGGAACTGGGTCCTGATGAAAGCTTTTGAATTTTCAACTTAGTTATGCCTGAATCCAAGACTCCAAATTGATATTTTCAGGAATGTGAGTTAATATATTCCACTTTCTTTATTCAAACCTTTATTTTGCTCCAGTCATTTGCAGCAAGAGCTTCTGTCACATGCAATAGAAAGATCTCTACCTATTACTGTAGAGTATTATGAAATTACAAAAAGAGATGTGAGATGTAGGAAGAAATTAAAAGGAAAAACAGAAACTAAACATGACAATTACATTTCCATAAAGACAAATGACTGGGAGCTAAAATTATGCATAAATAGGTGATTTAAAATAAAGATACAAATAATCAGAGTAAAGTCTGATGCTCAGGCTTTCTCTATAACAGAAGAAGAAGGGATGCATATAAAAGACTAAGTGAAAGTGAAAGGCGCTCAGTTGTGTCTGACTCTTTGTGACCCCGTGGATTATACA
>SJYT01078058.1:9695-79962 GCA_006410635.1 Cephalophus harveyi
CTTTTGATGTTTATATTGCTTGTTAACTTTTCAATATTTGTAATTTTTATGATATCTTTTCCCTAATAGGTGTACATTCATTCTAAAACCCAATTTTGTACTGAATTACTTAAAAAATGTATCTACAAATTGCATATGGTTAAGCTCACACAAAACATGGATTTTCTGCATTAATCAAGTGCTTAAGAATCTATATAAAGAGAGAGTTAAAAAAAAAGGGGAGTCAAGAAATACAGGACACTTCACCACTTTTGAATACTGTTCTTAGATAAGGGCATCCATGGTTAAACATGTTCAAGATCATCTATTGGGATTTAGGAAGAAAATATTTCAGCTTCTGTATATAATTTTTAAAAAAGCTATGGATTTTTTTTCTGTATAGGCTTAATGTTATAATTTTTTGCAATCATTGTTTAATCTGTTTTTAATTTCTTCTTCCAGTTTCCTATTAATGGAATTTAATCAGAGTTTTAACAGGGAAACACAATGACCATAAGTGATACGGAAAAAGGGTCTTATTATAAAGATTACACCCAATACATTTGTGGAAGCTAGTGAAGAAGTCAAAGGAGGGTGGTTACCTATCTTTGGTAACCACCAGTGAGGTTAAGTCAGAAGGGCTAATAGGAAGAAAAGCTGGAAATCAGGTAAAGAAGAGTTAGGAAAAATGGCAACTGGAAGGACCAACTTGAATCTATGAAATCAAATTGGAACCCATATCTGCTTTCAATGCCTTTGACCTTGGCCATGTGTTTGATTTAGAAAAAACTGGTGATTTTCACCAAGGAGTTGCACAGATTCTCGTCTCAAGGGTCAGCTCACAGGAGATTCCATGGGAATTGAAGTAGATGTGGATCTGACAGGTGCCCCAAACCTACAAGGTGAGACAAAAGATCAGCTCCACCATGTGTAAGCTGTAATGGTAGCTGGCTTAACTGGTCACCTGTATTGACTTCAGAATATAATGACTACTGCTTCCCTTTTGGCTTCGTAATTCAGGCAAATTTGTCTGGTGGCCAAACCCTAATATACAGCTATCTAGGGGATGGAATTTGGGGAAGTGATTTTCTGGCTTATGAGAATTGGTATGTTTCTTCATGGACGAGGGATTGTTGAGTATGTTTTCACGATTGTTGAACATTCAGATATACTCCAAAGGAATTAGAATCCTTTTCTTTTTATTTTCTTTAGCTTTTTTCCCCCTAAGAATAATGGATCAATTAACACCCTTAACATACGTCCTTATATAATGATAATTTTATTTCTATAGAATAGAGTCCTATAAACAATCTGGTCCAAATAGTAGGCTTATTTTTAATTTTGATAGATGTTAAAAGATGCTTTTCCAGAAAAGTCTGTATAACTTAACATTTCTAACTACAGTTTTTTTTAGTATATTGATTCTCCCTGCCAACAAGAGAAATGACACTTTTTAAAATTTATAATAATCCAATGAGTGGATGTGTTATTTCATTTTAATTTGAAATTCACCCTTTCCTAGATATTTTGAATAAATGTTCATAATTGATGGCCATTCAGAAATGCCCTTTTGTTAACTGTTGATCCATTATTTTGCTCACTTTTCTATTTTGGGGGGAAGGAGTTCTTTCTGTCAATTTGTGCCATGTTATTTTTTTATTTTGTTGGGACTTATAATTGCAAGGTTGTTTGTAGGAATAATATAAGATCTGCTATCTGATGTTATCTCTCTTCAGAGAATATGTATGTTTTCTTCTTTCAGGTATCAAGTGGCTATAACAATGCAGAATCATGTCAATTTTATTTCAAGAATGGTATTGATTCAGATCTCAGCTGCAGTCTATGCAGGAGACCAATGATTTCTGATTTACACTTAATCCTAGGGTGCAGCCATTTGGCCCCTTCCTTTTATCTTTTAAATGATTTTAAATCTAATTTTGATATTTATCTCTTAAAGAAGTCCTTCAAAAGATACATTTCAGTCTTTTATCCTCTCTGACATTTCTCTTGGAATCTGCAAGGAAAAAACCGCCTCCAAACTTCCAGGCTCACCTTCCTGAACCTCTGTGTAATGCTTCACTATTTTAACTATTCAAGTCCTTTAAAGAGATTTTAAAAAATACATGATAATGAACTTTTCTACTCAGAGGTCAGGTCAAAGTACTCAGTTCATCATTACCAGAACCTGATATCTGAATCTAAAATTGTAATGGCACTCATGCTTAGACAGAAAGTATTATTGGTAGCAGTGGGGTTTCTGAGTGAGTCCTCAATAAATGGCATACCTGTCCTCCATTTGACATTAATGACAACTTGAGAAATAAGACAAAGAATCAAAGTTGTATCCAAGAGAACTCTTTTCTTAATAACAGAGTTTAAGCTGCAGAAATAGCTTAGCATGACAATCAACTTGGCCTGTTTATTGAAACCCAGACCCAGGCAGATGTACCCAAGCCATGATGGGTCATGTTCTACAAGGCAGCCACTTCATGTAGCTCTTTTGACCACACAGCTAAATGGAGGATAATCTTAGCCATATCCACACAGGCCTGCCTTCTAGCCAGGTGTCTTATCACCTGCTGAAGAGTGAGCAAAGGAATGCCGGAGAGGTGATGGTACTTAGGGAAAATCCCTTGTTGTGGATCCCAGAGACAGAGAAAACAAAAAGTAATTGCAGCAATTTAAGTTTATTAATTGAGAAAGACCATCCAGAAGGCTAAAATTTCATGCTTATATATGGCTTATCATCAAGACCTATGGGCTTTTGAAGGGTAAATATTAAATAATGAATATATCAGTGTTTGGTACTTGGGCTTTTTAAATTGTATGACTTTGGACAAACCGCTTAACTTCCAGCCAATGTTTCTTCATTAGTACAAAGGAGATCATAACCTCTTTTAAGTTAATGTTTTTTGTTTTAATGCTCAAATGAGATGATATCTTTAAAATACTGTACACCATAAGGAAATTCTGTTAGCCTATTTCTTGTGTGTGTGTGTGTTTGCTATTTGCAACACTTTCAGAGCATAGCCTCCTGGGCACTTCTCCTTATTAGGATGTTTGTTTGTCTGCCCTCTGCCCTCCTGTCAATGCCCAAGGGGCCCCTTCTTCTTGTCTTAGCGGAGCTCCATCATCATTTCCATGCAGCCCAGGGTTCACACTTTCATTGCCTAGCTTTATACTTTTTTCCCCCAGCACAGATGAATGGCAGGTGTTACAGATCTTTTCTAACTTAATATTATGTTTGTGGCGAAAATCACTTTTCCGTTTGAAAATTTCTCCCAAACCCTGAAGGTTACTTCTTATCAAAATATATTCTTTAGTTTTCTGACATGCTAGCTCATTAAACTGCATCTCACCTCTGGGGTCTCTGATGGAGAAAAATCTACCAGCTGTTATTTTCTCTAGTATTTGTCTCAGGCTTTAACCAAAATATATGCAGAGAAGTGTCTGAATAGATAATTATAGTAATATGATATGACATGATATAATGTAATGTAATGTAATATATGATGTGATACAAATAATTTTGTGATAACCCCTATCCCAGCCAAACCCCAAATTTCCTCTTCATGCTTCTATAAATGTCATACAGAATTTCAAAATGAGATTATTGCTAGGTTAAATGTAGCAGAGGTTTTATTTGTTTTTCCCTGGAAAATTATCTTGTTGTTACAGTCTAAGACTTTTAGTAGAAAGTTTTTTGTATGGTAGCTCTCTTTGCTTATAAATTACGGAGAGAAAAAATTAAAAATGTAAGTATGAAAGTGAAAGTCGCTCAATCATGTCTGAGTCTTTGCGAGTCCATAGACTATACAGTCCATGGAATTCTCCAGGCCAGAATACTGGTCTGGCAATCCACTTCAGTATTCTTGTCTGGAGAATTCCATGGACAGAGAAGCCTGAAGGCTACAGTTGGTGGTGTCGTGAAGAGTCAGACACGACTGAGCGACTAACACACACACACACTCCTGCATTGCAGGCGAATTCTTTACCAACTGAGCTATCACGGAAGCCCAATGCTAGTAAAATGCAAATATACCTTTTATCAATAAAAATTCTATTGTTTAAAATTAAAGTGCTTTCTTCCAAAACCCCAATGCTAAGTTCAGTTCCATTATTCACCTGAACTCATGAGATATTTTACATAGCTGGCTTATGAAATGGATGTGCAAAATATTAGATTTTTCCTTCAAGTGTACTAAATATCATCTAAAGATCATCTCATTTTTAGAAAGCTCTGCTCATCGAAACCATCTTCTGGCCTTTCCTAGTTTTACATCCTCTTTCTTCCACTGCTGCCTGAGGTTTCAGGCCATTTTTTTACTGTGGAGATGTCTTCTGCCTCATCCTGGGATCCCAGCCCTGCTGTCACTGTGTTCAACCACTAGCATCTATATCCACCCAGGAGCTGAGAATGCTTTCCTCTCACTAGTTGAAGTGCAGGGTACATTAGCTCCTTTTTGACTGTTTCCCAGAATTCTTTGTCTATTAACAAAAGGAACTCTGACCTTGGGTTTTAGAAATATTCTCCATTTGTAATTACTCTTCCAAAATGGATGAGTTTGTTTGAAATCTTTGAATTAAGATTACCCAGGGTTTTCCTCTGCTGGCCAGCATTCATATTCTCTGCTGAATATATGAAATTTCCTCCTAATTTTTATCCTCTGAACCATTTGTCTCTGTTAGACTGAGGCTGCACGGTACTGAAGTATCATGGCTTTCTATAGGATTAATGTTTGGATAAATGATGTGCCTGTATAGTTAAAAAAAAAAAAAAAAAAAGAAAATTAAAAACAACCAACACCTATACCTTCTGAGGTATGCCATCAGGGAACATCAGTTTAATTTCTATATTTGTTTCTTGTTAGCTTGGGGATTAATTTTTCACTTTTATGTTTGTGTTGCACGAGCAAGATCTGTGCTCATGTCCGTGGTTATTCACTTGATAGTTAATACTTGATATGTCATGTGTGACTGCCCTTCTATCATAGAAGAATAAAAGTGATAGAGAATTAAATGATAGAGAAAAGCCCCCATGTTAGCACCTTGTTTTGTTATTCTAAATAAAATATCTGAGGATGTTTTATAATTAGTGTCATCTTCCCCTAGGATTGAAAAACTCTGTCCAGTAATGATCTCTATTTCCATATAGTCCTTTCAGTGGCTCTCAGGACTTCTAGATTTACAGCTGGATAGTCTGGTGGGTTATAGTCCATGGGGTCACAAAGAGTCAGACACGACTGAGTGACTGAGCACCTATTCATTCAGTTCAGTTCTGTTCAGTCACTCAGTCGTGTCTGACTCTTTGCAACCCCATGAACCAGAGCACGCCAGGCCTCCCTGTCCATCACCAACTCTCAGAGTCCACCCAAACCCGTGTCCATTGATTTGGTGATGCCGTCAAACCATCTCATCCTCTGTTGTCCCCTTCTCCTCCTGCCCTCAATCTTTCCCAGCATCAGGGTCTTTTCAAATGAGTCAGCTCTTTGCCTCAGCTGGCCAAAGTATTGGAGTTTCAGCTTCAACATCATTTCTTCCAATGAACACCCAGGACTGATCTCGTTTAGGATGGACTGGTTGGATATCCTTGCAGTCCAAGGGACTCTCAAGAGTCTTCTCCAACACGACAGTTGCAAAGCATCCATTCTTCAGTGCTCAGCTTTCTTTATAGTCCAACTCTCACATACATACATGACCATTGGAAAAACCATAGCCTTGACTAGATGGAACTTTGTTGGCAAAGTAATGTCTCTGTTTTTTAATATGCTGTCTAGGTTGGACATAACTTTTCTTCCAAGGAGTAAGCATCTATTACTTTCATGGCTGCAATCACCATCTACAGTGATTTTGGAGCCCAGAAAAATAAAGTCTGACACTGTTTCCCCATCTATTTCCCATGAAGTGGTGGGACTGGATGCCATGATCTTAGGTTTCTAAATGTTGAGCTTTAAGCCAACTTTTTCACTCTCCTCTTTCACTTTCATCAAAAGGCTCTTGAGTTCTTCTTCACTTTCTGCCATAAGGGTGGTGTCATCTGCATATCTGAGGTTATTGATATTTCTCCTGGCAATCTTGATTCCAGCTTGTGCTTCTTCCAGCCCAGCGTTTCTCATGATGTACTCTGCATAGAAGTTAAATAAGCAGGGTGACAATATACAGCCTTGACGTACTCCTTTTCCTATTCAAAACCAGTCTGTTGTTCCATGTCCAGTCCTAACTGTTGCTTCGTGACCTGAATACAGGTTTCTTGTGACATTGTACAGAAGATAGGAATCAAGAGGATCCTCAAGAAAAAGAAATGCAAAAAAGCAAAATGGCTGTCTGAGGAGGCCTTAACAAATAGCTGTGAAAAGAAGAGAAGTGAAAAGCAAAGGAGAAAAGGAAAGATATACCCATTTGAATGTGGAGTTCCAAAGAATAGCAAGAAGAGGTAAGGAAACCTTCCTTAGTGATCAATGTAAAGAAAAAAAGGAAAACAATAGAATGGGAAAGACTCGAGGTCTCTTCAAGAAAATTAGAGATACCAAGGGAAAATTTCATGCAAAGATGGGCTCAACAAAGGACAGAAATGGTATGGACCTAACAGAAGCAGAAGATATTAAGAAGAGGTGGCAAGAATACACAGAAGAACTGTACAAAAAAGATATTCACAACCTAAATAATCACGGGGGTGTGATCACTCACCTAGAGCTAGACTTCCTGGAATGTGAAGTCAAGTGGGCCTTAGAAAGCATCACTACGAACAAAGCTAGTGGAGGTGATGGAATTCCAGTTGAGCTATTTCAAATCCTGAAAGATGATGCTGTGAAAGTGCTGCACTCAATCTACCAGCAAATTTGGAAAACTAAGCAGTGGCCACAGGACTGGAAAAGGTCAGCTTTCATTCCAGTCCCAAAGAAAGGCAATGCCAAAGAATGCTCAAACTACCACACAATTCCACTCATCTCCCACACTAGTAGAGTGATGCTTAAAATTCTCCAAGCCAGGCTTCAGCAATATGTGAACTGTGAACTTCCAGATGTTCAAGCTGGCTTTAGAAAAGGCAGAGGAACCAGAGATCAAATTGCAAACATCTGCTGGATCATCGAAAAAGCAAGAGAGTTCCAGAAAAACATCTATTTCTGCTTTATTGACTATGCCAAAACCCATGAAGTAGCATCCTGTCATAAGACATTTATTTTCTATATGCTGTTCTTCACATTTCTCAAGTGTTAGTTCTCTTTGAGAACACTGGAGTGTAAGCACTATTAAATGCCAGACTTCCTATGGAAATTGTTGAAGTTTAAGGCTAACTATTTCATTAATGTACAACTTTGACATTTTCTTTAGCAGCAAGAAATACGAGTGTCTCTAGAGATCCAGAAAACAATATGCTTAAGACGGAAAACAACCATAGGTCACTCTCATGTCTTCATTGTAATATGGGAAAGATTGAACATTTATCAGCCTGAAAATTTCATTTTCACCAGTAAGTTTTTTAAAAAAAGTCTGCTCACAACTAGTACAATACTAGTCAGGAATATGCTGTAATTTCATTTTTAGACATGTGGTCTGGTTCAGTTGTGCTCGTGAAGAATAGAAGAAAAAGTCAGTAAGCATCAAGTTTGGGAACTTAAAGAATTCTAGTTTTTAAAAACTACAGACTGGAAGACATAGTCTATATAGATATCAGCAAATATTGCAGCGGTTTAAAATACAGTCTATTTTTTACTGCTGAATTGAAGTATAAGTTCTAGATTTGGCTTTCAGTCCAGATCACCAATTTCAGACAATGATTCAGGAGGAAGAATGTTAATGGACGTCCTTCCCCAAAGGATCCTATGGCAAAAAACTATTGAGAATTCCAAGGGAAACAGAACTAATGGGTTTCTATAGAACTTTCAAAATCTTTGTCTTGATAATAAACATGCAGGGTGGATCTCCCAAATGGCATAGAGTGGTAAGTGTTTCTCAAAATCATATAGCCAGAAACTCCTTTTTTTCCAATTAAATATTTTACAATATTTGTGGGACCTCTAGTGTGTTTTCAAGCAACTTTGGAAAAACTCTTTTGATCCAGTTCCATGGCTTTAAACATTTTCTCAATGCTGATGATGTCCATATTTTTATCTTTGGCTCTTATTTTTCCCTTGAGGTTCAGAAGCATATAGGTGACTGTCTTCATATCCCTATTTGGACATCAAATAGCCATCTCCAGCCTAACATAGTCAAACAGACTATGTCAACACTATACATTCATACACTCAACCTACTTTTCTCAGTAGTTCTTACCTCAGTAAATTGTATTATCATTCATACAATTATTCAAGCCAGATTAAGATTTGCTGTCACCCTGGAATCCTCTCCTCTGTTACAGATTGCATTCTCTGGAAGCATATGCTCAGACAAAATTGATATGCAGGATGTTGATCAGGAACCAACATCTGTGAAAGGAAGAAGGTAGAGGCAAGATCAGGCAGAAGGGAGGTTAAAATGTGCAATGTAGCCCCAATAGTGCTTCAGTCAAGCTGGCTGAGAGCTCCAAGTGGATAAAGCCCATCAGAGTTGTACCATCTCAGGATCAGTGGCTGCTCTCTTGGACTCCTGCCTCACCTAGGTCAGATGCCATAGCAGATACCCAGAGAAAGGCATGGCCTCGCTTTGAGATGTTTCCTCACAAGTAAGTGCTGGCTAGTGCTCATCTGAATTCTTGAGAGGGACTCAGGAGAGCTGTAGAGTTCTCAGCTCTGGGCAACTTTCTCCTCTTGTAGACTCTGTCTTCTAGGACTGTGATCCCTAATCCTTTTGGCAACAGAGACTGGTTTTAGGGAAGACAATTATTCCACAGACCAGGGTTGGGGGATGGTTTCCAGATGATTCAGGGCATTGCATTTCAGTTCAGTTCAGTTCAGTTGCTCAATCATGTCTGACCCTTTGTGACCCCATGAACCGCAGCATGCCAGGCCTCCCTGTCCATCACCAACTCCCAGAGTCCACCCAAACCCATGTCAATCAAGTCGGTGATGCCATCCAGCCATCTCATCCTCTGTCGTTCCTTTCTCCTCCTGCCCTCAATCATTCCTGGCATCAGGGCTCTTTTCAAATGAGTCAGCTCTTTGTATCAGGTGGCCAAAGTTTGGAGTTTCAGCTTCACCATCAGTCTTTCCAATGAACACCCAGGACTGATCTCCTTTAGGATGGACTGGTTGGATCTCCTTGCAGTCCAAGGGACTCTCAAGAGTCTTCTCCAACACCACAGTTCAAAAGCATGCATTCTTCAGTGCTCAGCTTTCTTTATAGTCCAACTCTCACATCCATACATGACCACTGGAAAAACCATAGCCTTGACTAGATGGACCTTTGTTAGCAAAGCAATGTCTCTATTATTTAATATGCTGTCTAGGTTGGTCATAACTTTTCTTCCAAGGAGTAAGCGTCTTTTAATTTCATGGCTGCAGTCACCATCTACAGTGATTTTGGAGCCCAGAAAAATAAAATCAGCCACTGTTTCCATTGTTTCCCCATCTATCTGCCATGAAGTGATGGGACCGGATGCCATGATCTTAGTTTTCTGAATGTTGAGCTTTAAGCCAACTTTTTCGCTCTCCTCTTTCACTTTCATAAAGAAGCTCTTGAGTTCTTCTTCGCTTTCTGCCATAAGGGTGGTGTCATCTGCATATCTGATGTTATTGATATTTCTCCCAGCAATCTTGATTCCAGCTTGTGCTTCTTCCAGTCCAGCGTTTCTCATGATGTACTCTGCATATAAGTTAAATAAGCAGGGTGACAATATACAGCCTGGACGTACTCCTTTTCCTATTTGGAACCAATCTGTTGTTCCATTTCAAGTTCTAACTGTTGCTTCCTGACCTGCATACAGGTTTTTCAAGAGGCAGGTCAGGTGATCTGGTATTCCCATCTCTTGAAGAATTTTCCACAATTTATTGTGATCCACACAGTCAAAAGCTTTGACATAGTCAATAAAGCAGAAATAGATGTTATTCTGGAACTCTCTTGCTTTTTCCATGATCCAGCGGATGTTTGCAATTTGATCTCTGGTTTCTCTGTCTTTTCTAAAACCAGCTTGAACATCTGGAAGTTCATGGTTCACATATTGCTGAAGCCTGGCTTGGAGAATTTTAAGCATCACTCTACTAGTGTGGGAGCTGAGTGCAATTGTGTGGTGGTTTGAGCATTCTTTGGTATTGCCTTTCTTTGGGATTGAAACGAAAACTGACCTTTTCCAGTCCTGTGGCCACTGCTGAGTTTTCCAAATTTGCTGGCATATTGAGTGTGGCACTTTCACAGCGTCACGTTTCAGGATTTGAAATAGCTCAACTGGAATTCTATCACCTCCACCAGATTTGTTCGTAGTGATGCTTTCTAAGGCCCACTTGACTTCACATTCCAGAATGTCTGGCTCTAGTAGCTCTGTATTACATTTATTGTGCATTTTATTTCTATTATTATTACCTCGGCTCCACCTCGGATAATCAGACATTAGGACTAGAAGGTTTGAGACCCTTGTTCTAGGACTTTTAGCCCTGGCCCCTCAACTCAGGTGACTGTGCAAGCTCTGCCTGGATTCCTTTTCCTTGAGCCATTACTGAGGGTCTCTTTCAAGCTGTAACCTGGGGCAGTTGTTGGGTCTATACTTCATCTATTTTCCTTTTTCTGAGATCATTGTCCTTTGTTTTCTAATGTCTAGTGTCTTGAAAATAACAGTTTCTTGGTTTTTTTGTTGTTGTTGTTGTTTCAAGGAAGAGGGTGAATCAGTGGCTTGTTTCTTCACCTTGGCCAGAAGTGGAAGTCCCTCAAGTTTATCTTTTAAACCTTTCTTTGTACAGAAAGAAAGGTTTTTTGCTTACTTTTACAAGCAACTGTTTTCTTGCAAGGTTCAATTATGTCCTGCATCAGCCCTCCTTTGTAAGTGAATCCTCTGGTTAACTGCCCTGATTAAATCGATAGTTTGAAAGACTTCTTGGTGTCCTTCCCTTTATTTCATCTTTTTTTCTCCTTTCTCAGGAGAGAAAATATAGCACACACATGCCACACATACACACAGAAAAAACTTATTTTAATTTGAGCTATGGCTACAGAGATCTTTAAAATTGAGAACAGGGATATATCTTACTTCATGTCTCCATGTCCAAAATAGCTAAGAGGAGCTGTCTAACTGAACTTTCTGTGATGATGGAAATGTTCTGAATCAAGGCAGACTATTGAACACTTGAAATGTGCCTAGGGCAACAGACAAGACTAAAATTTTTATTTTATTTAGTTTTGATTAATTTAAATTTAAGTTTAGATAGTTACTTGTGGCTATTGTTTTGGTTGTGTGGGTCTATAGCTTGTTTTCGTCAGAGGTGGGCTTTCCTTGTGGTTCAGCTGATAAAGAATCCACCTGCAACGCGGGAGATCTGGGCTTCACTCCGGGATGGGAAGATCCCCTGGAGAAGGGAAAGGCTACCCACACCAGTATTCTGGCCCAGAGAATTCCATGGACTGTGTAGTCCACAGGGTTGCGACATGACTGAGCGACTTTCACACTTATTAGAGGTAAATACTGGGTTAGAATATTGTAGTTCATATCTCTCTTGTCTATCAATTTTTTCCTAAGAAATTTATTCTATTGATAGTTTGAATTGCATGGTATAGTGTTCAAAATATGAACTCCTCCATTTACTTCAAACTGCTAATACAACTTACTAACTATATACATGATAAAATTTAGCTTCCTTGAATTTCAATTTTCTGAACAAGTGAGGCTAATGATACCTCATATTGGTTGGTATAAAGTTTATGTTAAATGCATGGCACACAGTATTGCTCAGTAGACATTCATTTTTTTCTTTTTTTTTTCTCCTATATATCTCTTTTTTAAAAAGTAAGAATATTCTGAAGGTGATGCTTATTAAATTACCCACACTCTGGTATTATTATGTTTAAAAAATACCTTTCCTCTGGTTTTGTTTTTGCATAGGGAAAATGTCTCAAGGAAGAAGAGAAGCAATAATTAGACTACCTTAGAGGAAATAGGATGTGCTTAAGATAAGATTTATCAATTTGTAATGTCAGCAGAGTAAGACAGCAAAGAGGAAACACAAAATAGTTCGGCCTTAACAAGACAGTGTCCTTTTTACTCTCAGGTTATATGGGCATCCCTGTGGTTACTAAAAGACAACAAAATCTCTCCCAACCTGTTGTTCCCTGAGAACTCACCATTCATAGCAGTCTTTAACCACCAAGCTTCACACTCAGCTCAACAGGGCTGGATTAATGAACTGGCGTAGCCCGTTGCTGCCAAGAGCCCCAAGGATAAAATTCAGATAAGCCATGATGACAACAACACAGTATATTTAGCTTGTCTTTAAAAACTAACACCACAGGCATGCTGGAGACTTAATTCCATTGATCTCTATTGCTTTTCCCCTTTTCACTTCACCTGGAGTGGAATGTGGCCGAGAGCCATACAATAACAAGGAACTTCTCTATTCGCAAAATGACGACCATGTAAGACTGCTTCTCGAAGTGCAGGACCATAATCCACGTGTTCTGTTGGCAGTCATCAATGTTTGTCACATGCAAACGCTGGACTACATGTGTGCAAAGTGCTGAGGGGATCTGGGGGCCTGATGTCAGGTGGCAGAGAAGCAGGAGTTAATGTTGTCCTTTGCTCTATTCTTACCTGCTCTTGGAGTGACACTGGGAAAGTTTTACCATTTCTCTTAGCTTTAGATTACACAGCAGTCCCCAAGCTTTTTGGTTCTAGGGAGCAGTTTCGTAGATGACATTTTTTCTTGGAAGACATGGATGGGTTGGGAAGGGCATGGGTGCAGAATGGTTTTGGAATGGTTCAAGCACATTATATTTATTGTGCACTTTATTTCTATTATTATTACATCAACTCCACCTCATATCGTAAGGCATTAGATCCAGGAGGTTGGGGACCCCTGACGCATTTGATTAAAAAAAAAAGAAGAAAAAATTCCAACACAGAAATTATACTGCTATTCAGGGCAGTTATGTCGATAAATGAAAGGCAAAAAGCAAACCTCTGTGAGCTATGCAGTTTTTATTTTCTAGAACTATAGCACTCATTTAAGCTGAATTCCCAGATTTTATCCAATTTAATTATTTTAAAAATTTAGTTTTAAGCCATTTAAAAACTTTAAAGAAAACTGACACTTTCTAAAATAGGTTGTGTACACATTTCCACACTTTAGAAACCAAAAGTACGTTAGCTTGTACAGTTAAGCTAACTACTTTGGGGCATATCCAGAGAAAAAGAAAGCTTTTCTCTCCCTGCCAACACTGAAATATAAGACTATAGTTGTATTACAAGGCTTAAAAAGTCAAGCCTCCCTAGTTGCTGAGCTAAATTGCATTAGCAAGTACCCAATAGAGTACATCCACACTGAGCTTATTAAAATGTCAGACAGAGCTTAAAGGTCCCTGCTCCTCACCAGCTGATGTCCTTCTTCATCTGATGCTGCTACACTGTGGATGGCAAGCAATATGTGGAAACTCACACCAAGTCATTTGGAGTTTGTGAAGAGACAGTGATGTTTATTTGTATGTGAGGACCAACTTTTATACCAAAAAAAAAAGAGCCAAATTCCTCAATGTATTTTATACAATGAAATCTTATAAAATATTTCTGTTATCCCTGTAAAGTTACAATGTCATGCTGAAATACAGCATAGCATATAAATAAAGCTCTCCATTTCTTTTCAAGATAAAATTCAGGGAATTAAATGGAAACCTGATAATGAAAATTTACTTTTAAAAAACAATAATTTTATTTGTTTATTTTTTTGGCTGCACTGGGTCTTTGTTGAGCACTGGCTTTCTCTAGTTGTGGCAATCAAGAGGCTACTCCTTTCTAGTTGCGGTGTGTGGGCTTCTCATTGCCATGGTTTCTCCTGTTGCAGAATATGGAATCTAGAGTACATGGGCTTAAAGAGTTGTGGCACGTGGGATCTAGAGCATGGGTTTAGTAGTTGTGGTTCAGAGGCTTAGTTGCCACACAGCATGTGGAAGCATCCTGGACCAGGGATTGAACTCATGTCCCTTGCATTGGCAGGTGGATTCTTAACCACTGGACCACCAGGGAAGCTCTAAAACATAGTTCTGATCATCATTTCAAGTGATAATTTGGTAGGTGAGAAAACAAAACACATGATTGAGGAAAATCTCATGAAAGCATGTTAGTGATATTGCAGCAAGTATACTATGTAAGATTTTATAGAACAACAATGACTATTGTCTCTTACCTAAGCCACTGTTATCATTTTTTTATTGTATTTAGTTAAAAAAATCCTAGTATATCTATATATTCACTTGAAGGCAGAAATTATATACCTTTCTTTTTTTTATAGTTCTAGTAATGGCAACCCACTCCAGTACTCTTGCCTGGAAAATCCCATGGACGAAGGAGTCTGGTAGGCTGCAGTCCATGGGGTCGCTGAGTCGGGCATGACTGAGCGACTTCACTTTCACTTTTCACTTTTATGCATTGGAGAAGGAAATGGCAATCCATTCCAGTGTTCTTGCCTGGAGAATCCCAGGGACGGGGGAGCCTGGTGGGCTGCAATCTATAGGGTCGCACAGAGTCGGACACGACTGAAGCGACTTAGCAGCAGCAGCAGCAGCAGCAGCGACACTAAATCAAAAGTTTTAGATTGTTCCACTTGGCTTGATTTTTGTGCCACATATTTTGGGGATGAATACAAGGAGAACTTGCTGCTTTTAAAGCAAGTGACAGGCATTATAGGAGAAGAAATTATCAAGTGCCTAAGGTCAGTTTTTAATACAATATCAAATAAAGTGACATCTAGTGACTTCTGTGCTAATAGAATAATTATAAGAGCAGAAAACTCTGCAGGTGAGATAGCTCCTATCATGCAATATCCAAAATGTGGCCAAGAAATCCTTGTAAAGAAGAACTGTATTTTGCTCAAGAAGTAAGTTCTTAAGCTAGCATCTCCAGTAAATGTCACAGATAGTATTACCTGCTAAGTTTCCTTAAAATTCTCATAATTCTCATAAATTTATCATACTGCAGCATGCCAGGCTCCTTGGGATTCTCCAGACAAGAATACTAGAGTGGGTTGCCATGCCCTCCTCCGACCCAGAGACTGAACCCACATCTCTTATGTCTTCTGCATTGGCAGGCAGGTTCTTTACCACTAGTGCCACCCTGTACTTTTCTGTCAGTTCAGTTCAGTCGCTCAGCTGTGTCCGACTCTTTGTGACCCCATGGACTGCAGCACACCAGGCCTCCCTGTCCATCACCAACTCCCAGAGTTCACTCAAACTCACGTCCATTGAGTCAGTGATGCCATCCAACCATCTCATCCTCTGTCGTCCCCTTCTCTTCCTGCCTTCAATCTTTCGTAGCATCAGGGTCTTCTCAAATGAGTCAGTTCTTCCCATCATGTGGCCAAAGAATTGAAGTTTCAGCTTCAGCATCAGTCCTTCCAGTGAACATTCAGTGTTGATATCCTTTAAGATGGACTGGTTGGATCTCCTTGCAGTCCAAGGGACTCTCGAGAGTCTTCTCCAATACCACAGTTCAAGAGCATCGGTTCTTTGGCTGTCAGCTTTCTTCACCGTCCAACTCTCACATCCATACATGACCACTGGAAAACCCATAGCCTTGACTAGATGGAACTTTGTTGGCAAACTCATGTCTCTGCTTTTTAGTATGCTATCTAGGTTGGACACAGCTTTTCTTCTAAGGAGCAAGTGTTCTTAATTTCATGGCTGCAGTCACCATCTGCAGTGATTTTGGAGCCCCATCTATTTGCCATGAAGTGATAGGATCAGATGCCATGATCTTAGTTTTCTGAATGTTGAGTTTTAAGCCAACTTTTTCACTCTCTTCTTCCACTCTCATCAATATGCTCTTTAGTTCTTCTTTGCTTTCTGTCATAAGGGTGATGCCATCTGCATATCTGAGGTTGTTGATATTTCTTCCAGTGATCTTGATTCCAGCTTGTGCTTCATTCAGTCCAGCATTTCCCGATTTGGAACTAGTCTGTTGTTCCGTGTCCAGTTCTAACTGTTGCTTCCTGACTGTCATACAGATTTCTCAGGAGGCAGGTCAGGTGGTCTGGTGTTCCCATCGCTTAAAGAATTTTCCACAGTTTATTGTGATCCACACAGTCAAAGGCTTTGGCATAGTCAATAAAGCAGAAATAGATGTTTTTCTGGAACTCTCTTGCTTTTTCCACAATCCAGCAGATGTTGGCAATTTGATCTCTGGTTCCTCTGTCTTTTCTAAATCTAACTTGTACATCTGGAAGTTCACAATTCAGGTACTGTTGTTGAAGCCCGGCTTGGAGAATTTTGAGCAATTACTGTGATACCTTGTGAGATGAGGGCAATTGTGTGGTTGTTTGAGCATTCTTTGGCATTGCCTTTCTTTGGGATTGGAATGAAAAGTGACCTTTTCCAGTCCTCTGGCTAATGCTGTTTTCCAAATTTGCTGGCATATAGTGTGTATACTGCATGCTAAGTCATTTCAATCATGTCTGACTTTTTGAGACCCTATGGACCATGGCCTGCCATGCCCCTCTGTCCATGGGATTCTCCAGGCAAGAATACTGGATAATTGAGAGTGAATTCTGATTTATATACCAAGCTTCCAAATCCCAATACACACTAATAAATTTGTTTGGGTGAAGATTAAACAAGGCAGGGGAGCTATAGCTAGGTTTCAAAGTCAGCTCAGGATATGTCATATGCTCAGGAAGTGTCAGTTGTATGTGCTTCTTATATATCCTCCAGGTATTAAACAGGTATCAACAGCTTTGAAAATATCACTGGTTACTTTTCAAACAGAATGTCAATTTTATGAGGCTGTTCTCTATGTTCTTTTATTGTAAACTTTTCAAAATTATTTGTAAGTGTGTGGGTATGTAATGGATTCCAGAATTTTACTCTTTTATGTCCAAGTTCACTTCCCAGGATATTGGTGTGAATAGTTCACAATATATATAACTGATAAAGAAAGTATATTAGTTAACGGTTTTTAAAAATTACAATAGGCTTGTGTTGGCTTTGCATCTTGCTGCCATTTTTAACCTACTGAATGGATTTGTAGAGATAGGAATGTAGCTGTACTCTTGGGATAAATTCTTAGGGATGAAACAAAAGGTTGAGTTTGGACATGAAAAATAAAGTAAATAATGATTCACTGGTTGCTTTGAAGGTTTGACAGAAATGAACACTGAAGAATCTTTTAATTTTAATTAATTTTTATTTTTAACAAAATGTTATGGGAAAACCATTTTTAATTTTTAATATGGTTTTTGAAGGTTACTTTCCAATTACAGTTATTACAAAATACTCGTTTTATTCCCCGTGTTGTACACTACATCCTTGAGCCTGTATTACAAGCAGTAGTTTGTGTCTCCCTCTTCCTCACCAGTATATTGTCCACACCTGCCCCCTACTGGTAACCATTAATTTGTTCTCTATATATGTGAGTCTGCTTATTTTTCTTATATTCACTAATTTATGTATCTTTAACATTCCACATGTAAGTCATAATCATACTGTATTTGTCTCTTTTTTTACTTTCTCTGCTTAGTATAAGCAGCTGTACTCTGGGGATAAAATCTCAGGGATACAATAAAATTTTTTATCTGTTATTTGTTTTTAACATGCTTCCCCGGTGGCTCAGAGGTTAAAGCGTCTGCCTCTGATGCGGGAGACCTGGGTTCGATCCCTGGGTCGGGAAGATCCCCTGGAGAAGGAAATGGCAATCCACCCCAGTATTCTTGCCTGGAGAATCCCATGGACAGAGAAGCCTAGTAGATTACAGTCCATGGGGTCGCAAAGAGTCGGACACGACTGAGCGACTTCACCCATAGCATAATGCCCTCGAAATCTATCTATGTTATAGCAAGTGGGAAATTTTCATTCTTTTTTTGTTTTGAGAGTTTATTCTAATTTACTTTAGAACTGGTCATTCCTAGAGCTGCCTGCCTTCAACTCTAGTTTCTCTGAGAAAGGGAGGAGTCAGGCAGACATAAATGTGATGACATTCTATGGTTGGTTAAGAGGTGAGGTGAGGTGAAGTCGCTCAGTCGTGTCCGACTCTTTGCGACCCCGTGGACTGTAGCCTACCAGGCTCCTCCGTCCATGGGGTTCTCCAGGCAAGAATACTGGAGTGGGTTGCCGTTTCCTTCTCCAGGGGATCTTCCCGACCCAGGGATTGAACCCAGGTCTCCCGCATTGGAGGCAGACGCTTTAACCTCTGACCACCAGGGAAGCCAGAAAAAGAGGTGAGGTGAGGTGATTGAAAATAGATAGGGATCAACCTAGAGGTATAGGGAAGAGAGGATTTGGAATGAGATTACTTTAAGACTTAATGACACAGATTCTCAGTTTGAGGAGAGACTTGGATGTTATCTAAGCCAAGATGAAGAGTGTGTGTCCTTTGAGAGATGTTACCTAGATTTTTTTTTTTTTTTTTAAGTCACCATATTCCAACTCTACAAGGAGGGAGAGGGCTGGTGTAGTTGAGTCCTGTCCAAAGACATTAACTTAGTTATATTATTATGCTATGCAGTGGTAAAAGGAAGAGAGTAAATATCCTTTGCAAAAACTCTTTTTTTCTTCTTTGGAATATTTCCCCCTGTATTTATTTTTCTTTGGCACTGAGTTAGTTGTAAGGACAGCTATAAATATGAATTTGTGAGTTTTTGAAATTTGGGTGGAAATATAAGAAGTAAATTTATATATAAATCTTTTTGTTCTATAGGGTTTAAATCTGGCCTTAATAGCATTCTATTTCCTCCTTTGATACATGAATAAAAATACCTGAATGCCTATTCTGCTAATTTTAGTCATCTTGACTGAGGTCAGAAGGTAAAATGAGGGGCTCTGTGTTCTGTAACATTCTGATTGTGCAAGGATTTAGAGACCTAGAATTTTGAGAAGAAGGGAAGCCCAATCTGAAAAAAAAAAAAAAGACTTTTTCGTTTGGAAATGATACTGATTCTAATCATCTTTGCTTTAATTCTCATGAGGGTAGAAATCTGCGAAGACCTACATGTGAGTTACTATTCTTTTAAGTTTTTGCCTTGAAGGCACATGAATCCATTTGTTAAAATTTATCCTGGAAGTAGGTTATCATGAAAAGACTTCAGTTATTTGTATATTGTCCCTCTGTGGTCTTTTATTCCAAAACTTTTTTTTTTTTAAGATTTAATGTGATTTGGCTAAGAATCAGAGAGAACCAGATGCATGTCCTCAGGTGACATTCCCTGTTCAGAAGTGGCCACAATCAGGGCACTGTGTCCAGCAGGGACCTCGGATTCTGGTCCACAAGCATCCTCACAGAGGCGCTGAATCGTCCTGGAAAACCAGGGAGGAACTTTGTGCCAGCAGCTTCCCTGAACTGTCTTTGAAACTGACCTTATTAAATTTCTGCCGGAGTAATTTGCTCTGGGGATCTCCTGAGTTACTTGAATGGATAAAAACAGGCTGTCAATCTTTGACCCGACTCTAGTTACTAGGACAGGGTTCATGAGGGGTTAGCAGGGCCTCTGCTTCAGGCTGAGGGAAAGCTCATGCAGGTTTATATGATGCAAAAGTTCTTTCCTGCATGAGCTACAGAGTCCTCATTTGCCCCCTCCTGTTATCTCCTGTCCTCATTTGGAAATACACGTTACAAAGAGAAAAATGACTACCATATTATTTTTTGGCTTTTCACCGGAGAGCATATGTTGTGCTGGGGACCTGGTTGGACAAAACTCCTTTCCAAAACTTAGTGTGTGTGTGGGGTGGGGGGGTGGGGGGAGGTTTCCTCCTTTGATTTTAACTGCAACATCCAGCTATTCATGAGCTTCCCTGGTGGGTCAGATTGTAAAGAATCTGTTTACAGTGCAGGAGACCTGGGTTTGATCCCTGGATTGGGAAGATCCCCTGGGGAAGGGAATGGCTACCCACTCCAATATTCTTGCCTGGAGAATTTTATGGATAGAAGAGTTGGCAGGCTACAGTCCATGGAGTCACAAAGAGTTGTACACAACTGAGCGACTTTAACTACTGCTTCACTATCCAACTGTTCATATAGAATATTTCTGAACCTCAGTCACTGGTGGCATTATTCTGGCTATTTTCCCGGATATTCTTCTTACCCTCTGCATGTCCATGGCTGTAATGGACACTTGATGGAGGCAGGTACTCTCTGGATTCTCACACAGAATCTTCAATTAAAGTTAACCAGGAAAAGAACTGATTAAAAGAAAGACAAAGACAAAACAAGATTCTGAGTAAGAATAAAATGATGCAACAATGTGTGAGGACAGAGCCCTTGGAATGACCTCCCCATCAGGGTCAGATGAGGGCCACTGGGTAGACACTATGGTGGTATTTATCTTTCTAAAAGCCAGACTTTCCTACTGGGCTCCCTGGAAGGGACACCTAGAAGAAAGACCTTGGGAAACCTGGAACCTGGAAGTGGTAAGGACTCTTGGAAGCAAGACAAGGTGGAGAGACCAAGGTCACTCCCATCTTTGAGAACATATACCACTGAAGCAAGGACTTGCAAGAGTTGCCCCAGAGTCACACTAAGATCAGTGTCTCTTCCTGTCCTGTTTTGCTTGCTGGTGGGTGTATAGTGTTGGAGGCTCAGTTGTATCTGATTCTTTGTTACCCCATAGACTGTAGCCCGTCAGGCTCCTTTGTCCATGGAATTCTCCAGACAAGAATACTGAAGTGGGTTGCAATGTCCTTCTCCATGGGATCTTCCTGACCCAGGGATCAAACCCAGGTCTCCTGCATTGCAGACAGATTCTTTACTATCTGAACCTCCAGGGAAGCAAGTGGGACTTAAATGAGGGGAAAAGAAATTTGGAGAGCTATCATCCTGCCCCCAATCCTAATGAACATTTCTTGAATTCGAGGAGAAAGGGGTATGAGGAAAGGAAAAGAGAAGAGGTAAAGCAGGAAAGGACAAAGAATAAATAGAGTGGCACAAGTGAGGGCATGGAGGATGATTCTAGAAAGTCTCCCATGAGAGGATGCAGAGAAGGGAAAGTACCACTTAACTGCCATCTATCAGTTTAGTACTTGAGAACGCAGTGTCATAATATTCAATCCAGTTAACAGGATAAGAGGGGATTTATTCTATGCCAGACACCACGTTTCATGCTGTGAGAAATAAGAAAATGAAAGAATGGTCCCTCCCTCTCGAGGTATTGAAGTATAACCAGGAAGATGACACATTCACAAGAAACAATCATTTACATCCCACTGAAGTAAGATCTAATTAAAGATGCAAGCGAATAGCAGCCTGGGAGCAGAGGATGAAGTGATGAATTCTGTGTATGGAAAAGCCTCATGGAGCAGGTGTGGGTATAAAGAACAATCAAGTAGACGAAGCAGACACAGAAGGGAACAACTTTCAGACCGAGGAGATAGCTTAACAGAAGAGGCATGGAGCTGGGGAGGGCTGCCTATGTTTGGAGAAAGATGAACTTTCTAACCCTGGAGCGAAGGGTGAACAGTAGATAGCAAGTCTGCAGGGGAAGGTGAGGCCTGGTTTCACAGATCCTGTAATGTCAGGTTAGGGAGATTTGACTTGATTATGTTTGGAATGTGGATACACTGATGGCTAATCAAGAAGAGATTGACAAGGTCACAGTTGTCCTTGAGGAAGATGAATCTACAGGTGTTATGCAAGATCCACTAGAGAAAGCAGAGACTGGAAACAAGAAATGTCACCCAGCAATCTCCCAGGCATCTCTTGCATTTATGCATATCTTGCAAGCAGAAGTACTGATTGTTTTTGTTCTGAACTATCTTTTCAAGAATGCTTTTTCATAGTGAATAGCCTTGGAAGATGGAGATACTGTCTTCTTAGCAAAAACTAGGCAGACCTTTTTGTCCCTTAATAAAAACTTCAGGTTTCCCAATATCTATGCAGAAATTGATCTAGGTCCATCCTCAGTGCCCTGTGGAACTTGGAAGTAAAGGGAACTGATATAGATATATTGCTTGCTATGCTGGGCTTAACAAAATAATTTGTCTCTCACCCAAAAGTCTGCTGCCTTCAGCTATAACCCATGAAACCAGAGCAGGCTAGCTTGTCGCTTTAAGTAGTGTAAAACTCTCAAATTCATCATAATTTTTAATGAAGGATATACCCTTAAGAAACCATTTAAGGACTTCCTTGGTGGCCCAGTGGTTTCGAATCTGTCTGCCACAAATCTGTTCTTTATGTCTGTTTCTCCATTGCTTCCTTGCAAATAAATTCATCAGTATCATTTTTCTAGATTCCATATATATGTGTTAGTATACGATATTTATCTTTCAGGGAGACGGGAGGAGAGGGTGAGATGTATGGAGAGAGCAACATGGAATCTTACATGACCATATGTAAAATAGATAGCCAATAGGAATGTTCTCTATGTCTCAGGGAACTCAAGTAGTGGCTCTGTGTCAACATAGATGGGTGAGAGGGGGAGGGAGATGGGAGGGAGGTTCAAGAGGGAGGGGACATGTGTACACCTATGGCTGATTCATGTTGATATTTGACAGAAAACAAAAAATTCTGTAAAGCAATTATTCTTCAGTTAAAAAATAAATAAAATTTTAAAAATGAATCAAATATCATTAAAAACAAACAAACAAACAAGCAAAAAGAACTGCTTGCCAATGCAACGGATACAGGTTTGATCTCAGGTCCAGGAAGATTCCACATGCTGCAAGGTAACTAAGCCCATGTGCCACAACTACTAAGCCAGTGCTCTAGAGTCCATGAACTGCAAGTGCTGAGCCCATGGGCTTCAACTACTGGAGCAGGAGTGCCCTAGGTCCCATACTCTGCACCATGAGAAGTCCAAGCACCGCAACTAGAGTGCCCCCATGGCAACTAGAGAAAGCCTTTGTGCAGCAACGAAGACCCAGTACAGCCAAAAAATTTTTAAATCTACTTCAATAACCCTAGTAGTAAAATTTAGGGCAGAGACACAATTTTATTTATTTCTGTATCCAGATATTTGACATCTGGGTTTCCCTGGTGGCTCAGTGGTAAAGAATCAGCCTGCCAAATGCAGGAGATGTGGATTTGATCCCTGGGTTGGGAAGACCCCCGAGAGAAGGAAATGACAATCCACTCCTCCAGTATTCTTGTCTGGGAAATCCGAGGAGCTTGGTGGGCTACAGTCCATGGGGTCACAAAAAGAGTCAGATGTGACTTAGTGACTAAGAAACTTGACATCTACATAGACCAGTCTAGAAAATAGTTTCTTTATTGCAAAGGTAAAGTGGGCAAAACACCCTGACCCAACTCCATGAATGAACATCAATTATTTCTCACCTTTGTCCTAAGTCTCATTCACTAGAGACTCAGAGGAGAAGTATGGCTCCAGGAGAGGGCAGGTGGGTATCAGGGATTCCTATCATGTATAGAATACTAGCTCTTTCAATATGTCTAGGTAAAACCGAAATAGCTGTATCAAAGTGGCTTATTAAAACTATTCAAAGGGTTAGCCAGTAGCCTGGCACATAGTAGTTAATCAGTAAATATTTAGAGCCTGAAAGAACAAGTGAAATAAAGTAATTGAGATTCCAAAACAGAATTAGTTGGGAAATTCTTATCTTTAATCACCTACCTCAATTCCAAAGGTAGAATTGTGTTCAAAATTATTTATTGCATTGTCTGTATACAATATGACCAATACCACATAGATATTTTTAGGAGTGGTTCCCTTGTGGCTCAGACGGTAAAGCGTCTGCCTACAATGCAGGAGACCTGGGTTCAATCCCTGGGTTGGGAAGTTCCCCTGGAGAAGGAAATGGCAACCCACTCCAGAATTCTTGCCTGGAAAACCTCATGGACAGAGGAGCCCAGTAGGCTACAGTCCATGGGGTCGCAAAGAGTCGGACACGACTGAGCAATTTCAATTCAATTCAATTCTGCCACATAATGTTTTTGTGACCTTTTAACCTCAGCACTCTTACCATGAAGTGAGAGAGTTGGACTTGACTCTCTTTAGAGTCTCTTCCAGTGTTGGATTCCAGAAGTATAGTTCATGAAGCTGGGTTATACCGTTTATCTCCACCTTCTTTCTACCTTGAAAAAATAGCCAGAAAAGTTATTTCAATAGGAAAGAGGAAAGGGGAACAATTTGAGTATGTCAGTATGTCAAATAAGCTCCTTAGTTTTTTGGGGGTTTTTTTTTGTGCTAGTAATAGCTTTCTAGCTCCATTCTTCACTTTTGAAGCAAAACTTAAATGAAAAGGTAGCAATTATTTGACTTGTAAATTCATAGTGTCTTTCAGTTCAGTTCAGTTCAGTCACTCAGTCGTGTCCGACTCTTTGCGACCCCGTGAATCGCAGCACGCCAGGCCTCCCTGTCCATCACCGACTCCTGGAGTTCACTCAGACTCACGTCCATCGAGTCAGTGATGCCATCTAGCCATCTCATCCTCTGTCGTCCCCTTTTCCTCCTGCCCCCAATCCCTTCCAGCATCAGACTCTTTTCCAATGAGTCAACTCTTCGCATGAGGTGGCCAAAGTACTGGAGTTTCAGCTTTAGCATCAGTCCTTCCAAAGAACACCCAGGACCGATCTCCTTTAGAGTGGACTGGTTGGATCTCCTTGCAGTTCAAGGGACTCTCAAGAGTCTTCTCCAACACCACAGTTCAAAAGCATCAATTCTTCAGCACTCAGCTTTCTTCACAGTCCAACTCTCACATCCATACATGACCACTGGAAAAACCATAACCTTGACTAGACAGACCTTAGTCGGCAAAGTAATGTCTCTGCTTTTGAATATACTATCTAGGTTGGTCATAACTTCTCTTCCAAGGAGTAAGCACCTTTTAATTTCATGGCTGCAGTCACCATCTGCAGTGATTTTGGAGCCCCCCAAAATGAAGTCTGCCACTGTTTCCACTGTTTCCCCATCTATTTCCCATGAAGTGATGGAACCAGATGCCATGATCTTAGTTTTCTGAATGTTGAGCTTTAAGCCAACTTTTTCACTCTCCTCTTCACTCGTCTTTAATCTCTTCCAATGAAGACAAAGAATGGTATTTGGATAAGAATTCTTTCACATGGTCATAAAGGTGCTGATATTCTCACCAAAATATAGAAACACAGTTTCAGTACTGAGATTTCTGCTGGCATCATGATTTGCAACTGGTAATTAGCTTTTATTGTTTGCTAGAAGTGTGAAGAAGCAGATACAAAAATTCTTCACCATTGGAAGGAATGGCCTATTATTTGTGATTGCATGAAAACAAAAATACCTCATGGTGCTGTTTCTCCTGCCAAGTGTAAAAATGGACATAGGGCTGGGTGAGCTCAATTGGTTGGACCATTGTGTTAAAGAGGCCAAGGTCACAGGTTGAAGTCCAATATGTACCATCCAGCTCTGCTCCCTTCTGCCCTGTCAAGCATCTTACCAACAGAAACTTTACTGGTAGACAGACCCTATTGATGTTATGCCAAAACTTCATACTTGATAAATAGTGAAAAGAAGGTCACCAAGTCCACTCTGTTCTGCCTTCTTTGAGTTCATGATTTCCTTAAATCAAAAATATTAAACATACTAATACAGTTCAATTTAAAAAATGTTCATTGCATTATTTTATGCTTATAAACCATAAGCTTTAATATGCTTGTTACCAAGGGACTTGCCTGGCAGCCCTGTGGTTAGGGCTCCAAGCTTCCAACACAGGGGGCTTAAGTTCAATCCCTGGTCTGGGAACTAAGATCCCACATGCTGTGAGAGATGGACAAAAATAAAGAAAAAAAAATGCTTATAATCAACAGTTTGCCCTGGGGATATGATATAACACCTATTTTGGAAAAGCTTATTGTCCAGCTTATTGGTGCGCTGGAGCAGGTGAGGGGAGATACCCCACCTCTAAGGTCAGTAGTGGCAGCTGTGAGTAGATACCGTTATGTCCAAGGCAAAGAGCAGTAGCTGCGCTTTGCTGTGGCATCCGTGAAGAGATACTCCATGTCCAAGGTAAGAGAAACCCTAGTAAGACGGTAGGTGCTGAGAGAGGGCACCAGAGTGCAGACAGACTGAAACCACAATCACAGAAAACTAACCAATCTAACCACATGGAGCACAGCCATAGGGTCCTTGGACTAAGGGAGGCCTTAGTCTAGGTGCAGGCCTCTAGGGAGGCCTGGCGTGCTGCAGTCCATGGGGTCACAAAGTCGGACATGACTGAGCGACTGAACTGAATTGAACTGAACTGATTGTCTTGAGTGAAAAGAAAAACTCATGAAACATTTGACAAAAATAAAATAAACTAGAAATAATAGAGAACAGTATGAGACTAAGACCCTGGAGCAAGAGTTACCATGCACGTTTTCTTGAAATAATTTTACAAAAACTATATTCATATATATGTTTAGTATCAGTGACAATTTTTAGAACTTCTCTTTAATCAACTAATGATCAAAGCATCTTTGCTTCCAACTGAACTGTGTAATTGGCCTAAAAGTAAATCTGTGTATGACTCTATTTCCAGAAATGTTATCCGGACCATGAGTACCCAGTCTAGGGCCATACCCCTTGAACGTGCCTAGTCTCATCTGAGTGCTGTTGTTCAGTTGCTAAGTTGCATCTGACTTTTGTGACCCCATGGACTGCAGAATGCCAGTTCCTCTGTCCTCCACTATCTCCTGGAGTTTGTTCTAATTCCTGTCCATTCAGTCAGTGGTGACATCCAACCATCTCATTCTCTGCCTAATTATATAACTTGGGACCTTAGGACAGGCTCGTTTCCTCTGTGTGTGTATTTGTTTTAATCTTCCCATGCAATCACTTACCCAATTTCTTTATAAATTATCTCTCAAAAGCTAGTTTTCAATGATATTCTTAAAACTGTAAAATAATATCCTCAGGATAATATTATCTTTTCTTTCTTTCTACTGTTTTTTTTCTTATTTCTTTTTTTCTCTTTTCTTCTAATAACAATATCCTTTTTTTCTCCTTTTAAAAAATTATTCTTTTTATTTACCTAAGCTAATCTGACTTCCATAAAATTTTCACCAACTCTTTTACTTCTCCACACACATCTGGATTCTGTTTTCCTGGTTTACGCCAAAGAATGTTCTAAGATCTAACTCAGACTTGTGCACTTATCCTTTGCTTAGCAACTTTAATTTTTTCCAGAAAATTCTGCTCTTAAGTGAAAAGTTGTTAAATTATAAAAAAAAGACCCTTTAGAGAAAGATCATAATTTATTTCATCTCAACATGAGCTATCCAAATAATTTTCACAGATAGAAACATTTGGCAACAAAATGACAAAAGCAAGCTTATATAAGCAAACAGTTTGCAAGTTAAGAAATGTAAATTGTATATAAAATGAAATATACTGAAAATTTATTGTGTGTACCAAATAAGACAGAGAAGCCATGATGGCAAGTTTTGGAGATTGGATGAGTATGAGCTAATCATCATTTGAATGTAGATTTTTTTTTTTTCTGCAGTGTTTTCTTCATCAATTTTTCAAACACAATGAGGCTCATTGTTATCTTGCACACGAACTGCACTGAAAAGCAAAGCTGTAACTTAGAAAAATCACTTTTAGGGCAACATAAAGACTTAACCACAAGAGTGTTTTGAAGTCTGTGGAAAATATGTACGTGCACATTTTCTATGAAAAGTCACAGAAAATTCAAACTTGTCATTCCACTCACTTGACTTACACACACAAAGAAAAATGCTTTGAGTTCTTCTAAATGTGGCACATAATTCAGGTTTATTTCTTGGATAATCTCTGAGTACTGACTTTTATGTTGAGTAAACATGTGTGTCTTAACCTGAAACTACAATTTTAAACTATTACTTAGTGGAGTTAAATAATATGGAGCACATTTTGGGGGACATGGATGAAAAAACCATTGTAAAGAAAACAAAGGAATCCTCTGAAGAGTGATACAACTTTGAGTTGTCATTACGAAAACTAACTGATGAGTAACTGTGTGGAATGAATCTTTATCCTTGGTCTCAGAGCCCATCTTTGGACACCTAGCAGGATAAGGTTCCCTTCCCTTCACTCTCCTCTGTGTAAACTTTCCCATCCCTTCAACATTGCTTTTAATGATCTCTGTGTATTTCTACTACTGTATCATAAGATCTTCGCATCTCTAACATTTAACCCTATACCTGGCCTATAGTTCTTAAATAGATCAATGAATATATATGTCTCCAAATTCCCTTTAACCACTTGCCTCCAGATGCAGGTTACTTCTGGAAGTAGTATCTGTATTACCTACTCAGTCAACTAATGGAAATAGTTGTCTGTCTTCAATTTGTTGCTTAGTTACTGAGTCGTGTCCAACTGTTTGGAACCCCATGGACTGTAGCCTGCCAGACTTCACTGTTCAAGGGGTTTCCCAGGCAAGAATCCTGGAGTGGGTTGCCATTTCCTTCTCCAGGGGATCTGCCCCACCCAGGGATCAAACCCATGTCTTCTGCATCGGCAGGCAGATTCTTTTCCATCAAGCCACCAGATAAACCCTTTTTGTGAAATGTCTTCAGCTACTCAAAATCAATAGAGCATTTCACATCTGGAAGAACATTTCCTCTATCAAAATTATATCTGATAATTTGAGTGGAAAATTACTATAGTGATCAAGAATTCACCTTTTTTTCCTTTGAATTTGCCTAAGTGTTGGTTGGAATGAAATACTGGATTTCTCATTTAGTGATCTGACACTATTTACTCTGGGCACCAGATGGTTGCCTCTCCCACTTGAAAATGAAAACATCTGACAGACTCTGCCAGGGCGTGTGTCAGCAATGCCACTCATGGGGAAAGTCTTCCAAATGACACACTTGTCTTGGAGGGTGTTTATCTGGAGCATGTGTTACGTCTTCAGATGCCTCAAGTTCACACATTAAAGACTCTAGTTCAGCTGTAAATTGTGGCAGGTCTATAGGCTCAATGCTTGAAAGAGATCCTGCTTTGGGAAAATGAACATTTTCACTCTTCTTTTTCTTGTTCAAGTTTTAAAATATATAAACTGAAAGGGGAAAAGAAATTCGTATTTTCTTTTGGAAAAACTATTCACCTTGCACTAATTTCTTCACATACTGTCAGCCAACCAAATTTTCTTGGAGACTAACGTCTGCTAAGAAATTGTTCCTGGGAGAGCATCCAGATCACCTTCTGTCAGGCACTGCCCCACACTCAGCAGCAAACAATCCTCAAAACATCATTTCATAAAAAGCAACAAAATAGGGTCGTTTGTAGAGATGTAGATAGACCTAGAGACTGTCATACAGAATGAAGTAAACCAGAACGAGAAAAAAAAATATATTAACACACATATGTGGAATCTAGAAAAATAGTTCAGATGAACCTATTTTCAGGCCAGGAATAGAGACAAAGATGGAGGGAACAAGAGACCAAACATGTGGACACAGGGAAGGGTGGGATAAATTGAGGGATTAGGATTGACATATAAAATAGCTAGCTAGTGGGAAGCTGCTCGGTAACATAGGGAGCTTAGCCAAGTGCTCTGGAATGACCTACAGGGGTGGGATGGGGGTAGGAGGGAGGTGCAAGAGGGAAGGGAGACATGTATACATATGGCTGATTCACTTCTTTGCACAGCAGAGACTAGCACAACATTGTTAAGCAATTATGCGTGTGTGCTAAGTCGCTTCAGTTGTGTCTGACTCTTTGCAACACTATGGGCTGTAGCCCGCCAGGCTCCTCTGTCCACGGGATTCTCCAGGCATGAAGACTGGAGTGTGTTGCCATGTCCTCCTGCAGGGGATCTTCCTGACCCAGCGATCCAACCTATGTCTCTTATGTCTCCTGCACTGGCAGGTGGGTTCTTTACCTGTAGCACCACCCAGGAAGCCCCAGAACAATGATACTCCGATTTTTAAAAAAAGATAACAAACAAAAAAATCACGTTGTACTGTGACAATGTGTAAATGTCTAGCTTACATGCATCACAGCTGAGTGCCAAACAATATTTTAATGCTAAAAATATGTGTGCTCCTTTGTTTAGTATTTTCCAACTGTTTGCAACCCCATGGACTGTAGCCCACCAGGCTCCTTTGTCCATGGAGTTTTCCCAGCAAGAATACTGGAGTGGGTTGCCATTCCTTTCTCCAGGGGATCTTCCTGACCCAGGGATCAAACCCCCATCTCTTGATCCTCCTCCATTGGCTGGCAGATTCTTTACCACTGCACCACCCGGGAAGTCCAATAATGAAAATATGTTTTAGTTGTCACCCTCTCTCCCACCCTGTAGGACAGCTAACAGCCATTAGGAAGACAAGTCTCTGATTCTAGGGATTGTGATCCTGGAACAATTTATCTCTTTACAATACTGATAACACAATCTTGTTCTCATTAACACTGTGTCCATCTCTCAGGAAAGTTATGACTTGATGGATTGTCATTTCCCGATGGCTCAGGGAGTAAAGAATCTGCCTGCAATTCAGAAGACATAGGAGATGCAGGTTTGATCCATGGGTCAGGAAGATCCCCTGGAGAAGGAAATGGCAACCCACTCCAGTATTCTTGCCTGGAAAATTCAGTGGACAGAGGAGCCTGGTGGGCTGCGATCCATCAGATTGCAAAGAGTCAGACAAGACTGAACAACGAAGCATGGATTATCATTTCAGTGTGTAACTTCAAGAAGAAAAAGAAAGAGGAGAAGGAGGAAGAGATGGAAGACAGGAGGAAGAGATGGAAGACAGGAGGAAGAGATGGAAGACAAGTGGAAGGATTTCCAATAGGTAAAGTGATATGTTGTAACTACTGTAGTAATTATGATAGTATGAAAGTAGTGAAGGGTCAAGAAACAGACTGATTTTTATTTTATTTTTTTAAATTTTTATTTTTACTTTATTTTACCTTACAATACTGTATTGGTTTTGCCATACGTTGACATGAATCAGCCACGGGTGTACATGAGTTCCCAATCCTGAACCCCCCTCCCACCTCCCACCCCGTATCATCTCTTTGAATCATCCCCATGCACCATCCCCAAGCATCCTGTATCTTGTATCGAACATAGACTGGCGATTCGTTTCTTACATGATAGTATACATGTTTCAATGCCATTCTCCCAAATCATCCCACCCTCTCCCTTGCCCACAGAGTCCAAAAGTCTGTTCTATACATCTGTGTCTCTTTTGGTGTCTTGCATACATCCTCTGTTGTCCCCTTCTCCTCCTGCCCCTAATCCCTCCCAGCATCACAGTCTTTTCCAATGAGTCACCTCTTCGCATGAGGTAGCCAAAGTATTGGAGTTTCAGCTTTAGCATCATTCCTTCCAAAGAAATCCCAGGGCTGATCTTAGTATGACTTAATTGTTGCTTTGACAAAACTGAGGTAAAGATAAGGAAGAGGAAATTATATAATATTGTAAGGCCATTCATCACCCCTATAGATTATACCCTCAGTAACTTTTAAGAATGAAATTTACACCAAAGCAGTTCTGAAATTATGAGCTGCAACCTCAGCTTGACAAGGCTTCTTTCAGTTTTTAATTGCTCATCTCTCTTAGAATTCTGTCCTTGAGGTGGAGAAGAGTATATCTATGATTCTGTACCATCAGTGAACTGTCTGTCAGCACTGTATAAATAATTAATTATTATTAAATACTACCACCACCATCTCCTCTTTGTCTCTCACCCCTGAACTTGGCCTGCACTTCTCTGATAAACTGCAGGGAACCAGTTTATTATTTGGCTGCTGTGATGAATAGGACATGCCAACTATGCCCAGGGCAACAGAAAAATTCCAATAATAATAATTGGGTAAAATAACTTCCGTGTCACATCAAAACAGGATTATTTGCAACTTAAATATTTTTCACTGACTTGAAAAACATAATTAGAATATTGTGAGTTTTAGTCTTTGTGAAGAGGCAAGAATTAATATTTTGAGCTTTAATCAATCAGCAAATATTTGTTGAGTTTTTCCTACTTGTAAAGTGCCTCAACAACTCATTCAAAAGCAGTACCCTCTCTCCCTTTCTGGGTCTGAAACTAAGCTCATGTCAAGGAATGGTCTCTTCCCTTCCATAAAGTCTCCTGTACTAACTATGATAATTATTTCATCTTTATATTTGATAAAAATGAAAAAAATCTAACACTTCTAGATATAAAACAATTCTATTAATATTTTCCTTCTTTTTTCTCCAAAGCATTCTCAAAATATATAATTATTTGATGAAAAAAGAATTATATATAAATGTATATATCAGTCAGTCAGTTCAGTCACTCAGTTGTGTCCAACTCTTTGCAACCCCATGGACTGTAGCATGCCAGGCCTCCCTGTCCATCACCAATTCCCAGTTTACTCAAACTCACGCCCATTAAGTTAGTGATGCCGTCCAAACATCTCATCCTCTGTCGTCCCCTTCTCCTCCTGCCCCCAATCCCTGCCAGCAGCAGGGTCTTTTCAAATGAGTCAGCTCTTCACATCAGGTGGCCAAAGTACTGGAGTTTCAGCTTCAACATCAGTCCTTCCAATGAATATTCAGGACTGATTTCCTTTAGGATTGACTGGTTGGATCTCCTTGCAGTCCAAGGGACTCTCAAGTCTTCTGCAACACCACAGTTCAAAAACATCAGTTCTTCAGCGTTCAACTTTCTTTATAGTCCAACTTGCACATCCATACATGACTACTGGAAAAACCATAGCCTTGACTAGACAGACCTTTGTTGACAAAGTAATGTCTCTGCTTTTTAATATGTTGTCTAGGCTGGTCATAACTTTCCTTCCAAGGATTAAGGGTCTTTTAATTTCATGGCTGAAGTCACCATGTAAGGTGATTCTGGAGCCCCCCAAAATAAAGTCTGCTACTGTTTCCACTGTTTCTCCATCTGTTTGCCATGAAGTGATGGGGTTGGATGCCATGATCTTAGTTTTCTGAATGTTGAGCTTTAAGCCAACTTTTTCACTCTCTTCTTTCACTTTCATCAAGAGACTCTTGAGTTCTTTACTTTCTGCCATAAGGGTGGTATCATCTGCAAATCTGAGGTTATTGATATTTCTCCCGGCAGTCTTGATTCCAACTTGTGCTTTATCCAACCCAGCATTTCTTATGATGTACTCTGCATATAAGTTAAATAAGCAGGGTGACAATATACAGCCTTGATGTACCCCTTTTCCTATTTCAAATCAATCTGTTGTTCCATATCCAGTTCTAACTGTTGCTTCCTGACATGCGTATAGATTTCTCAGGAGGCAGGTCAGGTGGTCTGGTATTCCCATCTCTTTCAGAATTTTCTACAGTTTTTTGTGATCCACACAGTCAAAGGCATTGGCATACTCAGAAATAGATGTTTTTCTGGAACTCTCTTGCTTTTTCCATGATCCAGCAGATGTTGGCAATTTGATCTCTGGTTCCTCTGCCTTTTCTAAAACCAGCTTGAATATCTGGAAGTTCATGTTCACGTATTGTTGAAGTCTGGCTTAGAGAATTTTGAGCATTACTTTACTAGCGTGTGAGATGAGTGCAATTGTGTGGTAGTTTGAGCATTCTTTGGCATTGCCTTTCTTTGGGATTGGAATGAAAACTGACCTCTTCCAGTCCTGTGGCCACTGCTGAGTTTTCCAAATTTGCTGGCAGATTGAGTGCAGCACTTTCACAGCATCATCTTTCAGGATTTGAAACAGCTCCACTGGAATTCCATCACCTCCACTAGCTTTGTTCATAGTGATGCTTTCTAAGGCCCACTTGACTTCATATTCCAGGATGTCTGGCTCTAGATTAGTGATCACACCATTGTGATTCTCTGGGTCATGAAGATATTTTTGGACAGTTTTCCTGTGTATTCTTGCCACCTCTTCTTAATATCTTCTGCTTCTGTTAGGTCCATACCATTTCTGTCCTTTATTGAGCCAATCTTTGCATGAAATGTTCCCTTGGTATTGCTAATTTTCTTGAAGAGATCTCGAGTCTTTCCCATTCTATTGTTTTCCTCTGTTTCTTTTCACTGATCACTGAGGAAGGCTTTCTTATCTCTTCTTGCTATTCTTTGAACTCTGCATTCAAATGGGTATATCTTTCTTTTACTCCTTAGCTTTTGGCTTCTCTTCTTTTCACAGCTATTTGTAAGGCCTCCTCAGACAGTCATTTTGCTTTTTTGCATTTCTTTTTCTTGACAATGGCCTTGATCCCTGTCTCCTGTACAATGTCATGAGCCTCCATCCATAGTTCATCAGGCACTCTGTCTAGCAGATATAGTCTCTTAAATCTATTTCTCACTTCTACTGTATAATCGTTAGGGATTTGATTTATGTCATACCTGAGTGGGCTAGTCATTTTCCCTATTTTTTTCAATTTAAGTCTGAATTTGGCAATAAGGAGTTCATGATCTGAGCCACAGTCAGCTCCTGGTCCTGTTTTTGCTGACTGTAAAGAGCTTCTCTATCTTGGCTGCAAAGAATATAATCAGTCTGATTTCCTTGTTGACCATCTGATGATGTCCATGTGTAGAGTCTTCTCTTGTGTTGTTGGAAGAGGGTGTTTGCTATGACCAGTGCATTCTCTTGGCAAAACTCTGTTAGCCTTTGCCCTGCTCCATTCTGTACTCCAAGGCCAAATTTGCCTGTTACTCCAGGTGTTTCTTGACTTCCTACTTTTACATTCCAGCCCCCTATAATGAAAAGGACATCTTTTTTGGGTGTTAGGTCTAGAAGGTCTTGTAGGTCTTTATAGAACTGTTGAATTTCAGCTTCTTCAGCATTACTGGTTGGGACATAGACTTGGATTACCATGATATTGAATGGTTTGCCTTGGAAACGAACAGAGATCTTTCATACACACACACATACACACATTCTGACAGTTCCTTTAAGTGTGATGGAGAATAGACAATGGATTTTCATTAACCATTATGACACATTCATGTTTAATTCTCTTTTCTTAAAAAGTACGTATATACATATATATGTATATACGTATACATGCACATACATATTCACATACAAATATATATGTTATATATACAATGACAATATCTAATGAAATGAAAAACACTTGGAAATAGTGAAAATGAGTAGAAAATTTACCAGCAATGACAAAACACTGGAAGGTTCTTATCTTAAACCTCAAGAGATGGTCATGAGAACAGAGTCCACATATTCAGGGGAGAATCCTAGCCCCACTTCCTTTACCATCTGTTAGAAGCACTGTGGGTGAGTTGACAGTATTCTGAAAATTCTCATGAATAGTGCAAAATTTGCAGAAAAGTGACAGTACTGATTTTCCTCATGTTTTCCCATTTCAGATTAGGGAGAGCAGAAGCAGCTTGTGGGGAGATGAGGATGAAGCAATCAGGGCTAAAGATCTGTCACAAAAAAACTCTATAGTTATTTGGGGGGAAGATTGGAGCTACAAGAGTACCCTGGACATTTCACCCATGCTAGAGAGGAGAGATGGACTTCCCAGGTGGTGCTTAGTGGTAAAGAACCCACCTGCCAAAGCAGGAAACATAAGAGATGAGGATTCAATCCTGGGTTGGGAAGATCCATGAGAGGAGGGCGTGGCAACCCACTCCAGCATTCATGCCTGGAGAATGCATGAGCAGAGGAGCCTGGCGGTCTGTGGTCCATGGGGGCATAAAGAGTCAAACATGACTGAAGAGACTTGGCATGCAGACAGAGCTGGAGAGATGCAAGCTCTATTAACAAAAGATTCACAAATCTTCAGAACTGCCTTTTCTTCTTTCTCATCCCTAGTCTCAGTTTGTGGAACTCTAGAATACAATGCTTCAGTGATATTACAGCCTGGGGGGCTATCAAAGAGAATCTACCTATATATCAGAACACACAGAAATTTTGAGAAAGAATTCTGTATTAAGTGTAGACAAGATGAAAACAAATTGTTTGTTAATTGTGAAGATAAATGATAACAAAGAAGCACATTCTGTATGCAAAAGAAAGGTGTAGAACTTTCTAAGTGAAAGGCAACATGAAGAATATATTTTTATTTGTTTTTAGTTTTTTTTTTTTTTAGTTTTATTGATATAATCAACTTGGGCTTCACTGGTGGCTCAGTGACAAAGAACTTGTCTGCCAATGCAGGAGACACGGGTTTGATCCCTGGATCAGGAAGATCCCCTGGAGAAGGAAATAGCAACCCACTCCAGTATTCTTGCCTGAAAAATCCCATGGACAGAGGAGTCTGGTGGCTATAGTCCATGGGGTTGCAAAGAGAGTCGGACACGACTTCATGACTGAACAACAACAAAATACAAACGGTGGAGCATGATGAGTTGATACATGTACATATTACTAAATGATTACAATAATAAATTGACTTATGATCTCATCTCCTCTCATAATTATCTTTTCCTCTGTTGTGTGTGTGATAAGACATCTGAGAGCTACTCTGTTAGCAACTTTCCAGTATACAATACAGTAGTGTTAACAATAGTCACCATGCTATAGATTAGAGTCTCAGAATTTATTCATTTTATACCTGGAAGTTTTTGTTGTAAAAAAACTCCACAGCACGATAAATTATTTTAATGCAACATAAATTTTATGTTCAACTTAAATATAATACATCTTAAGATCAGAGATTAGATGAGAAAACAACTACTGGGGGTAAAAGGGAGATGGTAGAGTCAAGGAAACACATTGAGACCCAAAGTTGTGCCAAGGTAGAACTAACAGTTGGGCAGCACAGGACAGAGGAGACCTGGCAGAAAATTGCTCTCCACGCTGTGTATTTTCCCGTTGGAAAATACATTGTGCTGGGTCCCCAGAGGCCAACCAGAACAAGCTACATGCATCAGAGTGATGCCTTGTTCTGAGGATTCAGTTGTGTGTAGTCATTGGGAAGCAACAGCAGAGATTGGAGAAAAAGGTAGAAGAAGGTTTGAGGATGTTACTCCTGGACGACTCCTTCAAGGACCAGGGTGGCGAGTTGCCTCCTTGTATCAAGTCATAGATTCTCTCCAAAGTGAATATTCTCTCTCTTTCTTTCTCTCTCTGAGTTTCTCTAACCACTTTCCTCTCCCAATTTCAGGCCTAGGGCAGGTAATTGTTCTCCCCACCTCCACCACCCTATTACTAAGTTCCCTATTACAGTATTATCCCTTGTGGTTTTATTACAATCTGCCCCTGCATTTATGAACCGTATCTTTATTATTAGACTCTTCTCAAATTACCCAATTGGATAGTTCCATTTCCAGACTGGTGTTGGAGAAGATTCTTGAGAGTCCCCTGGACTGCAAGGAGATCCAACCACTCCATTCTGAAGGAGATCAACCCTGGGATTTCTTTGGAAGGAATGATGCTAAAGCTGAAACTCCAGTACTTTGGCCACCTCATGCGAAGAGTTGATTCATTGGAAAAGACTCTGATGCTGGGAGGGATTGGGGGCAGGAGGAGAAGGGAACGACCCAGGATGAGATGGCTGGATGGCATCACGGACTCGATGGACATGAGTCTGAGTGAACTCCGAGAGATGGTAATGAACAGGGAGGCCTGGCGTGCTGCGATTCATGGGGTCGCAAAGAGTCGGACATGACTGAGCGACTGAACTGAACTGAACACTGACACAGATCAAAGACTTGAGACAAAATAAATGTAAGATAATGATATGAATGTAATAGAGATATTAATAGATTAATGTGTACTATTATTAAGAAATTTATATGAGCCAGGTGCTTTTAAGGTGCCTTACATATTTCTTCACCTGATATCAACACAGCAAAGGGAGTTATTTTGTCATTCTTTGTCTGCATTTCTCAGAGGAAGAGATCTGAAGAAGATAACTTGGCTAAGTCAAACAAGTAGGAAGTCGACAAGCTAGAATTTTATTCTAGTCATTCTGAATGCCTTTACTCTTCACTGTATTCTGTTACCTTCTGTGAAAAATGTGGATGACAGAGACAGTCTAATGAAGGCTAAATGGCATCTCAGAAATTAAGAACCTAGGGAATGGGGCAGAAAAAGTATTAGTCAAAAATATAGCAAAGCAATGTTCTTTAAAATTAAGAGATGAAATTGCAGCCTGTTCTGGAAAAATGTACTCAGACCTACAGATGCCAAGACTATTAAGCCTTAAGCATAAAAACACTCTTCCTTATAGATTTGTTTCCTCTTAGAGTGCCTTTTAGGAAAGAATATCTCTTATAGTAAAACAGAAAACATTTATGTAACATCCAGGATTCTTTCAGTTTGATTTTGCTTTCTTTGTGTTTTTCTTCCTCTACTATTTGCTTCAGCATTAAAATGGTTGCTTTTAATTACCAAGTAGTATTTATATTATGATCACAGTCTCATAATATTATTTTTATCTTTCTCTGTTTTCTACATATGTATGTGTAGGAAAATTATGATTATGCAATGTTAATAGAGATTATTTCTGAGTGGTGGATTTGGATATTTCACTTTTTTACTTATAAAGAGCATGATAGCAGCAGCAGCAGCAGCTAAATTTTAAAAGGAAAAAACCTAGGATATTAGTAAGATGAATTCTATTTCATTATTTTTCAGTAATACATTTATTTTTTGGCTTGTGTTAGAAAATTATACATTCACCCAAAGACTTGTTATGAATCTATTAAAAATAACAAAGAATAATTTTAAAAATATTATATTTCTACTGAGTATCAAAGCTAATCTTGTGCTCAGTGGAAAAAAATGTAGGATGGAAATTACTGCTTTGTCTTCATATGCTTAACTGGATGCTCATTTATTTATGAGCTGTATGTATGTTTGTGATAAAAATTTTAGATTAAAATACTAAAAATTATTTATTAAAAAACTTGAATGTGTAAAGTCAATTCTGTATTCTTGCTTTTCATAAGAGACTATTGAGATTGCAGTTCAGCCAACAAGTCATTCATTTAACAGATGTTTATCAAGCCCTTCCTCCTCAGACAGTGCACTGGGGTGCAGCCTTGATGAATAGGAGAATGCCCCTGTTGCATGGAGCTTACTTTTCAGTGGGAGAGGAAGCCAAGCAATTAAATGTGTTGTTCTGAGGTAGCTGGAAGCACAAATTATTGATGTTGTTTAAATGCAACCAAAGAGTATGTGGCAATCTAGGGAAAAGCAGATTTAAAAATCAAACACTACCACCACTACTTTTGGGGGGGATGATGTCTTGTGTTAAAGTGTTTTCTTTTATGAGCTATTTCTTTGAAAGATCTAGTTACAGTTGTATTAAAGATGGTGTCATTATAGGGACTTTCATATTTATTTGCAAAACAGAAGCAGACTCACAGACATAGAAAACAAATTTACGCCTACCAAAGGAGCAAGGGGGTGTGTTAGTCACTCATTCATGTCCAACTCTTTGTGACCTGGTGGACTGTGGGGGTCCTCTGTCTGTGGAGATTCTCCAGGCAAGAACAGTAGAGTAGGTAGCCCTTCCCTTCTCCAGGGTGTCATCCTAACCCAGGGATCAAACCTGAGTTTCCTGCATTGCAGGCAGATTCTTTACCATCTGAGCCACCAGGGAAGCCACCAGAGAAGGGAGTATTAGGAGTCTGGGATTAGCAGATACAAACTACTGTGTATAAAAGATACAAACAACAAAGTCTTACTGTATAGCACAGTGAACTATTTCCAATATCCTGTAATAAACCATAATGGAAAAGAATATGAAAAAGAGTATATATGTGTATACACACACACATGTATATATATATATACATATCTGAATCACTTTGCTGTACACCAGAAATAAACACAACATTGTGAATCAACTATACTTCAAAAACAAACAAAACCAAAACAAACAACCACAATAATTAGTTCTTAAACCATTCTAGTCCTAGAAATTTGGGTGTCTCTTTTGGAGCAACTGAAGATTCTAACTTGATGATCACTTAGATTTAAACTTGTGATTATTTAAGGACAAAAATGTGTTAAGAAAGGAAAGCTTTCTACTAGCCATAACTTTCTATCTTTTATTTTCCATAAATATTGTCAGGAAAGCTTGTTAGATTTAGACATGGGCAAAGAGATTCCTGGGTGTCCTTTCAGAGGACTGCTGGATATCATCAGTGTATCTCTGGGGAAATATCTGATTCTGCAGGGATATGCCCTTCTGATTGTCTTTCTCCTCAGTAGAGTGATTTACAGTTCTGTAGGGATAAAATGGCAACCCACTCCAATATTGTTGCCTGGAAAATTCCCTGGATAGGGAGCCTAGCAGTCTACAGTCCATGAGGTTGCAAAGAGTCAGACACTGAGCACACACAGGAGTAAAATATTAGGTTGTAGGAAACGGAGAGTAATGCAAATTATCCTTGTCAAGGGTGATTTACACTCTGTAGAAAAGATGACTCAAAACTTTACATTTGATTACTCCATGGGATATTAAACTCCTTTGCATTTATTAGCAAATGTATTTCAGTATTTCCAGTTGCCTGTACTATACACACGTCTGATCTTCAAATTCTCTTTAAACCGGTTCCAACACCTTACTCATTTCCTCACTAATTAATGAATTAAATAAAATCTTTGACATATGCTCATTTTATATTTGTTTGAGAGTAATGATGTACTACTATTTGAAAATTGTACTTAAGCAATATGAATGCTGACCTAAACAAGGTCTGAATTTAGGGAACATTTTTATTTTGTTTAGCTTTGCTTTTAATAAGAAACAAAACATGAAGGCCTATTTCAGAAAAGTTGCTTTAATGTACTAAATATAAAATTTACCTTGCTTTAAAGGATTTATTCTGTGTATTTACATTTAAATTTGATTAAATCACTCAATTTTTTTTTCTCTATTTGAAATTCAAATCAGTAAAATATTTTGTCAATGATATGGAGCACATAGAAAGAAAAGATGTGTATAAGAGACAGCTATTATACTATTCCATTGACTATGCACTAATTAACCTGGAGCATGCATTAAAATGGCATATGCTGAATTTTTATGGATTTCCGAGAGCTCCTTGAATAATTTCATTCTACAAGTTGGAACGCTTTGGAACTGTAGTGTTGGAGAAGACTTCTGAGAGTCCCTTGGACAGCAAGGAGATCAAACCAGTCAATTCTAAAGGAAATCAATCTGGTATATTCATTGGAAGGACTGATGCTGAAATTCCAATACTTTAGCATTGACGTATTGGATGTGAAAAGTCGACTCATTAGAAAAGACCCTGATGCTGGGAAAGATGATTGAAGGCAGGAGGAGAAGGGAATGAGAAGGATGAGATGACTGGATGGCATCACCAACTCAATGGACATGAGTTTGAGCAAGCTCCAGGAGATGGTGAAGGACAGGGAAGCCTGGTGTGCTACAGTCCACGGGGTCACAGAGAGTCCGGCACCACTGAGCAACCGAACAACAAGAGGCAAGGGATTTTAATCCTTGAACCCGACATATCCAAATCCAGAACCCAACATGTCCAAACCTGAACTTATTAAATCCTCCCAAATCACTTCTTCCTCCTACAATTTCTTTTTCCTCTTCTTCTCCTGCATCCCAAGGTCAGTGAAGGATTTTTCGGTGGTGTCCTGGTCCATGGTGTGAAACTTAGAGGAGATAGCAAGGTTGGAAATATAGATTTGACAGTTGTCACTGTATCTTTGTCTCTCTAAAAAATGTCTATGTGTATGCGTAGTCGCTCAGTCATGTCTGACTCTGTGACCCGCCATGGACTGTAGCCCACCAGGCTCCTCCATTCATGGAATTTTTTAGGCAAGAATACTGGAGTGGATAGATTCCCTTCTCTAGAGGATTTTCCCAACCCAGGGACTGAACCCGGACCTCCTGGATTTCAGGCAGATTCTCTTACCATCTGAGCCACCTGGGAAGCCATAGGTCCATGGACCATATCACATATTCCTGGAAATGTCTCATTTGTAGAAATGTAATCCAAACAGGAACTCCAATTTGTACTTGTGTCCTTTATCCTTTCTTTTATTTAACCAGAAAAATTCATTTGTTGCAAGCTTTGATCATTATAAACCTTGAGCAATTAATAAACCACTCCAAAATAATTAGTTTGTAAGCAAAATAAAGGATTAACCTTTTTAAGCAACATTCTCATTTTCAATTAAGGATACAAACTTTTAATTATTTTTAGTTTTTAAAATTTTTTCCAACTCAGGTAGTGTCTCCAAATCTCTCATAATGTTTTTAATTGGTGATAAAAATGAAAATTATATCACCCGATACACCAATTGACTGATGGAGTAGTCAGAATTGTCAGGGAATGAACAATCACATGCCCATTTTTATTGCATTGCACATTACACTTCTAGTCACCAAACTGAGTGATACAGTCTATTAATTAGATCAAGTTAAATAAGAATTTGATAATCTGTAATGAAAAAAAAATTCAAGGAAGAAAAATAATCACCCAAAAAGGAACAAGATATTGGGACTTTTTATTTCTCCTGAACACTTGCATTGGAAAAAGAATGAGAAGCTATCTGTACAAGAAAGGAAGAATAATTAAATGACCTCTGCTCATTTTATTAACACATCTGCTGCTAAGTGAAGAAGAGGGTGTCAGTGATGTTCCTTTCTTCTGGTTAAAATCAGTTTGTATACTGAGAATCCTAGGTGGATAAGAAGCATAGGACAAGATCTTGAAAATACCAGGCTTTTATCCTGAAAATGTAATTTTCTCTGTAGAAGGTATTCTTTGGGGAGCCCAGAGAGATTCCTATTTCTCCCAGATAGCAACAAATCTTCCTCTAAATTTCTGCCTTTTAATTTGTCTTGTTCTGTATGATAACCACTACTTAGCTTCTGGAAATTGGAAAAAGACTGCTCAGTTAATAAATAGAAATAATATTTTTTCCTGCTCTGTTTAGTTGAGTATCTTTTCTAGCAGTATGCTGGAATAAAAAATAATCATACTGTCAATACATGGAGTTGGTCATAACTTTCCTTCCAAGGAGTAAGCGTCTTTTAATTTCATGGCTGTAATCACCATCTGCAGTGATTTTGGACCCAAAAAAATAAAGTCTGACACTGTTTCCACTGTTTCCCCATCTATTTCCCATGAGGTGATGGGACCAGATGCCATGATCTTTGTTTTCTGAATGTTGAGCTTTAAGCCAACTTTTTCACTCTCCTCTTTCACTTTCATCAAGAGGCTCTTTAGTTCCTCTTCACTTTCTGCCATAAGGGTGGTGTCATCTGCATATCTGAGGTTATTGATTGATTGGAGCACAAAAGCAGAGAAACAATCCAGGTCCTGCTAGCGAGAATATGGTTTCCAGTAGTCATGTATGGATGTAAGAGTTGGACTATAAAGAAGGTTGAGCACCAAAGAATTGATGCTTTGGAACTGTAGTGTTGGAGAAGACTCCTGAGAGTCCCTTGGACAGCAAGGAGATCAAACCAGTCAATTCTAAAGGAAATCAATCCAGTATATTCATTGGAAGGACTGATGCTGAAATTCCAATACTTTAGCATTGATGTATTGGATGTGAAAAGTCGACTCATTAGAAAAGACCCTGATGCTGGGAAAGATGATTGAAGGCAGGAGGAGAAGGGGATGAGAAGAATAAGATGGCTGGATGGCATCACCAACTCAATGGACATGAATTTGAGCAAGCTCCAGGAGATGGTGAAGGACAGGGAAGCCTGGTGTGCTGCAGTCCACGGGGTCACAAAGAGTCCGGCACCACTGAGCAACCGAACAACAAGAGGCAAGGGATTTTAATCCTTGAACCAGACATATCCAAATCCAGAACCCAACATGTCCAAACCTGAACTTATTAAATCCTCCCAAATCACTTCTTCCTCCTACAATTTCTTTTTCCTCTTCTTTTCCTGCATCCCAAGGTCAGTGAAGGATTTTTCGGTGGTGTCCTGGTCCATGGTGTGAAACTTAGAGGAGATAGCAAGGTTGGAAATATAGATTTGACAGTTGTCACTGTATCTTTGTCTCTCTAAAAAATGTCTATGTGTATGCGTAGTCGCTCAGTTATGTCTGACCCTGTGACCCGCCATGGACTGTAGCCCACCAGGCTCCTCCATTCATGGAATTTTTTAGGCAAGAATACTGGAGTGGATAGATTCCCTTCTCTAGAGGATTTTCCCAACCCAGGGACTGAACCCGGACCTCCTGGATTTCAGGCAGATTCTCTTACCATCTGAGCCACCTGGGAAGCCATAGGTCCATGGACCATATCACATATTCCTGGAAATGTCTCATTTGTAGAAATGTAATCCAAACAGGAACTCCAATTTGTACTTGTGTCCTTTATCCTTTCTTTTATTTAACCAGAAAAATTCATTTGTTGCAAGCTTTGATCATTATAAACCTTGAGCAATTAATAAACCACTCCAAAATAATTAGTTTGTAAGCAAAATAAAGGATTAACCTTTTTAAGCAACATTCTCATTTTCAATTAAGGATACAAACTTTTAATTATTTTTAGTTTTTAAAATTTTTTCCAACTCAGGTAGTGTCTCCAAATCTCTCATAATGTTTTTAATTGGTGACAAAAATGAAAATTATATCACCCGATACACCAATTGACTGATGGAGTAGTCAGAATTGTCAGGGAATGAACAATCACATGCCCATTTTTATTGCATTGCACATTACACTTCTAGTCACCAAACTGAGTGATACAGTCTATTAATTAGATCAAGTTAAATAAGAATTTGATAATCTGTAATGAAAAAAAAAAATTCAAGGAAGAAAAATAATCACCAAAAAAGGAACAAGATATTGGGACTTTTTATTTCTCCTGAACACTTGCGTTGGAAAAAGAATGAGAAGCTATCTGTACAAGAAAGGAAGAATAATTAAATGACCTCTGCTCATTTTATTAACACATCTGCTGCTAAGTGAAGAAGAGGGTGTCAGTGATGTTCCTTTCTTCTGGTTAAAATCAGTTTGTATACTGAGAATCCTAGGTGGATAAGAAGCATAGGACAAGATCTTGAAAATACCAGGCTTTTATCCTGAAAATGTCATTTTCTCTGTAGAAGGTATTCTTTGGGGAGCCCAGAGAGATTCCTATTTCTCCCAGATAGCAATAAGGCTTCCTCTAAATTTCTGCCTTTTAATTTGTCTTGTTCTGTATGATAACCACTACTTAGCTTCTGGAAATTGGAAAAAGACTGCTCAGTTAATAAATAAAAATAATATTTTTTCCTGCTCTGTTTAGTTGAGTATCTTTTCTAGCAGTATGCTGGAATAAAAAATAATCATACTGTCAATACATGGTTTGTGATCTTAAATCAGGGCCAAAGCAAGATAGAACAAGTGAGATGTTAATTTATATTTTATTTTATGAAACTCTGTGACCCACATCCTTGTGTATGAGATATGCTAAATACATATTTTCAAAAGATGAAATGTGTACAGGGACTCTTCTCACTGTGCCTTCAGAGGCTAAAAAATACCCTTCTTGATGTGATTAAGTAAAGTCCATTAAAACACTCCACATATGGTTTTCTCTGGAATTAAAATTCCATAAAAAGAGATTCTGTGGTTTAATCTCTCACTGGTAGGAAAACTGACTAAATTGATTTTATTTTATATGAAGCTTCTCTCAGGGTGGCAAATGAATGATGGAAGTGAGGCCACAGGATCTTTAATCTTAACAGATGATTTTCAACTTTTTGATTACTTGATTAACTCATCTCCCTTTGTTCATTCAAACAAAATCCTCACCAAGCTAAGAAACTTGGAACTATTTTCAGGAATCAAAGTCTCCAGAATTTTCTTGTGCTCCTTCCTTCTATCTCTATTGTCTTTCCAAATTAAAAAATACCTAAAATTGGCATGCAATTCAAGTTAAATATGGCTTCCCTGGTGGCTCAGAGGTTAAAGCGTTTGCCTCCGATGCGGGAGACCTGGGTTCGATCCCTGGGTCGGGAAGATCCCCTGGAGAAGGAAATGGCAATCCACTCCAGTATTCTTGCCTGGAGAATCCCATGGGCGGAGAAGCCTAGTAGGTTACAGTCCACGGGGTCACAAAGAGTCGGACACGACTGAGTGACTTCACCTCACCTCATGGCTTATATCTAGTCATCCATTAATAAATATTGTTCATCTTACCATCTAAATATTGAAAGTATGATTAAAGACCAGGAATGATAAATTTTGCAGAAATTTGATTTTCATCTTCTAGTACCCATAAAGTAGAGGAGGGAAACACAAAAATTACATGCAGTATAATGACTGTAACATAAGCCCAGATATTCCAGGAAACCACATCTACATTAAGAACAGAGATAAATTTCTTCATGAGGGATAAAATGTACCATATTAAATGATGACTTCATTAACACTTTAGAATAAATAAAATAATGACCTGCATAGAGAGCTTTCTAATCAGATCCTAAGATGTGGCATCATTCGAAACTGCATTAAGTAAAGGCGTTTTGTTGTTTGGAAGGACAGGACAGACGATGGGGTAGGGGTGATCTCTGGTGTTGTGATCTTTCAAGGATGGATGTTGGCCTGTGAGAGAGTCAGGCTGAAGAGTCCTATTTCTCTTAATGATATTTCTGATAAGACCTAGGTCAGAGTAGCTCTATGATCACACCCTCTAATTAATGAATATCCTGAATTCAGTGACTCAGTGTTGCCAGTTAAGGGAAAGCTGTAAGATTTCACAGTCTTTTGGATTTGTTCTCCATGGAGTGAGCCTTACTAGAAAGCTGCACCCTTCTGTGTAAGCTCAAGCTGAGAGTTATTTATCTACAACACCAAAATACTTCTTAAGAGATCATTTTGGATATAGTCCAATAACATATTTTCTTGTTTTGTTTTTCCAACTTTTTATTTTTATGTTGGAGTATAGTTGATGAACAAAGTTGTGTCAGTTTCAAGTGTACAGCAAAGTGATTCAGTTATACAGATACATGTATCTATTTTTTTTTTTCAAATTCTTTTCCCATTTAGATTGTTACATAACACTGAGCAGAGTTCCCTGTGCTATGCAGGAGGTTTTTGTCAGCTATCCACTTTAAATATAGCAGTGTATACATATCAGTGCCTAATTCCCAAACTATTCCTTCCCCTGCAACCTCTCCCCTGTAACCATCAGTTCGTCTAATAACTTATTTTCAGTGAAGTGCTCATGGTTTCAAGTTTTTATGCTACAATCTAGCTATAATTATTTTAGCTTGGAATATTTTTAAATGCATATAATTTAATGGACATATTAATTATGATTTTCTGTTTAGTAAAATATTCATAGCATATTTAATGCTGAAGCATGTAATTTGTCCTCTAATTTCCTAGATANTCTAATAACTTATTTTCAGTGAAGTGCTCATGGTTTCAAGTTTTTATGCTACAATCTAGCTATAATTATTTTAGCTTGGAATATTTTTAAATGCATATAATTTAATGGACATATTAATTATGATTTTCTGTTTAGTAAAATATTCATAGCATATTTAATGCTGAAGCATGTAATTTGTCCTCTAATTTCCTAGATAAATAGGTTATGATATATAAGTTTCAGCTGCAGTTTCTAAGTGTAGTTTATTTTAGACTTATTAGTCATAGAACAAATACTTAAAAATGAAGATAGCAGTTGAGAAGGAATCCTACAGAATTTTTTTCCTGAAAATTTATCTTTTTAATTTTAGCATTGAAATAGCTCATATTCTTGGTAGATAAGCATATGGGTAAAAGCAAAATATTTTTATTTTATTTATATCAACCATAGGAAACCACTTATATTTTTGTCTGTTTCCTTTTAGGCATTTTGTATATATGTAATTTATACTTCACAGCTTATTTCTGTTCACAGAATTAAATGCTGGAAAGAAGAAAAAAATGTGTCAACTAGTTTTTTTGTGTTGCAGATTTTCCATGATTGTTAAAAATACAGCATATTTTAATAGATACAGTACTTGTAATTTTCCAGGTCCCAGGGCAGACCATCAACCTACATAGATTGGAGATACCTGTAGAAATAACTGTAAACAAGTTAGCAGTGTTGAGGACCCTTATTCACTGGTCTTTGAATAATTCTGGGGTAGGAAATAGTTCCCATGTGTAAACAGATGGATATTTCTCCCAATTTTACCTGAATAATGATTGCATTTTTATATTCCAGGAATTTTGAATTATAGATACAAAAAGGCATTCATTGTGTAAGATGTGTATGAAATGTGCATAGAGGTAAGTAAATTAAACATGGCTACATATTCTTTGCTACTTCATCTTTTGAAAGATTGAATTTGGGCTGAATCTGTTGCTTCATTAATAGAATAGAGTACAAGAGAAAATATAAGACATGGAACATTCTGGGGCATCTGAAGCTGGAAAAACTGCTGCAACTTTTGCTTTGGTCCTGTGGAACACTCATCCTGGGGGAAGCCAACCTCCATGTAAAAAGTGCAACCCTAAGACTCCACGTTGAGAGAAAGCCCAAGCTAGCCACATGAAGAGAACCAGATGGCTGACCAGCCTCCATCTGTTCACCTATCTAAGCCCAGGTACCAAATGTGAGTAAAGAAGCCTCCAGATGACATGCTTTCAGCTTCAGCTGGTATATGGCTACAACATTATGAGGGACTCCCCAAGCTGAACACATGCAACCACAGAACCATGAGTGTTAAATAATGAGGCTACTAAATTTTGGAGTAACTTTTAAACAGCAGTAAATAAGTATTTGATATACCTAGGTTATGACTGAAAAGAATCAGCCCAGAGTCACCTTACCAGTTTCATAGCAGGAACATTAAACATCCTTTAATTATATAGTCCTGGTGAAGAGGAAGATTTCTGGAGTGGGATCAGGGGACCCAGCATCTAGCCCTGGCTCTACAGCTTCAAAGTGTTTGCACTTGAATAAATCAGTTAACCTCTCTGGGTCTTGGTTTCACCATCTGTCAAATGAAGAAGTGAAACAAAATGATTTTTAAAGTATTGTGGAACCCTAAAATCCTATGAGTTAATAACTTGAAATCAGTAACTAGCAGTTCCTGGTTGCCTCCACTTCCTAACTCCTCTAGGCTCTTAAGTTCTATCATGAGTAAGTGGAGAGGAAATAAGAAACTTATGAGCCCCACTGAAAATGACTTGACTCTTTCAAATAAGACGTCTGACATGTTTTTTGGGTATGTCAAGATAGCAGCCATATGGAAGGAAGATATTTTGCTGAATCATAATACCTTCAGTTCAGTTCAGTTCAGTCGCTCAGTCATGTCCAACTCTGTGACCCCATGGAATGCAGCATGCCATGCCATAATACCTTACTATCAGGAAAAATGGATTCATGCAGAATCAGCAAACCTATGTTTCATAAATTTTTTCATAATGAAGCTGTGATGCAAGTCTTTGCTACAAAGAACTCAGATACCACATGTACTTTTGTCTCTAAGGTCTAAATGCTTCATTGACAACTCTCTAAAAAAAAATGCACAAAACCCATGATTGACTGAAATCTTCATTTGCTGAAGGAAATTTGAAATTCCATGTTGCCTAATGCTTCCTGAATTAAGAACCATTTAAACATCAAATTCTGAGGACTTCGAATTTGCTTCATGAAATGGGGACTTACAATCACTGAATGTGACTGGTAGATGCATTAAGACATGTACTTTCCTTTCCAGTTGTTTATAATCCCTCAGGAAAGACATGTGTATAAAAAGTTTGAAAGAAAGGAAAGTGTTAGTCACTCAGTCGTGTCTGGCTCTTTGTGACCCCATGGACTGTAGCCCACCAGGCTCCTCTGTCCATGGAATTCTCCAGGCAAGAATACTAGAGTGGGTTGCCATTTTCTTCTCCAGGGAATCTTCCTAACCCAGAGATCGAACCCCAGTTTGCTGCACTGCAGGCAGACTCTATCGATAGAGCCACCAGGGAAGACCTTATAATAAGTATATGTTATAGTAATGAAGGCAAGTAAGGTGGGAGATGCTGATAATGGTCAGTTATAAAAAATAACCACCTTGGGACTTCCTGTGCAGTCCAGTGATTAAGACTGTGCTTCCAATGCAGGGGTGTGTTTGATTCCTGGTTGAGGAACAAGGATCCCACATACCGAGGGCTGTGGCTGATAAATAAATAAATAAAATAAAACAATTTGGAGATTTTTTCACACTTTCAAAAATAACAAATTCAGAGTTTCAACTGAGAATCTATGTGGACCATTTTTAACTTTTATTCCAGTTGCAAGTTTGATGGTAGAATTCCACCTGAGTCTAGAGGCAGGGGACAGGTAAACTGGAGGAAAGAGAAAGTGGGAGACAACATGAGAGACCCTCTCCCGAGAAGATTTTGCCTGCTTGGAAGAGGTAGAAGCAAAATTACACAGAGAGACACACACACACACACTGAATACATGCATTCTAAATCTTTTTATTTGCATTTGAAATGCTGCATTGATTATTAATTCAGAATCCTGTCCTCAAATCTTCATCCCATTACTAATTTTCTGGCATTGATGGAGTGGCAGTGGGAGAGTTTTCTACTTTGGCTTAAATGACATAAAATGCATTTGCTCCTCATATCATCGTATAATGACAGATGAGACCAGGATATTTGGATATTTGGAACAGAATTTTCAGCTTTCCCAGCTTGGGTTGAATTTGGAACCAGCTCTACCTGAACATGTCTGGAATGTTAGGAAATTTAGTCTATGGGAAGCCTAATTTTCATGAGGACCAAGGTTCCAAGAACATGTTTTTTTTTGAATGAGTCACTTTAGCAGAATGCATGTGCTATATCCAAGTGAGGTGCTGCTGAATGATATCGAAGTAGATAATGAAACTAAATAGCTTGAATGTTTCACATTTCAACACTGTGTAGTTTGTACTGGAGTTCTAGCCACACATACTATTTAGTTTTACACAGTCATGTCTGACTCTTTGTGACCAGATGGACTATAGCCCACCAGGCTCTTCTGTCCATGGGATTCTCCAGCCAAGAATACTGGAGTGGGTAGCCATTCCTTTTTCCTGGAGATCTTCCTGACCTGGGGATTGAGCCCAGGTCTCTCGCATTGTATTCAGATTCTTCACTGTCTGAACCACGAGGGAAGCCCTTTATTCTTTATAGTACAGATCTATATACTAATTACTTATTCTTTCTGCCTATGCATATCAATTCTTTGCTTATACTGTTTATCTATGCTTTTTACCCGTAATATTCCAGCTTCCCCACCTCATTCATCTACCGTCTAATATTTCCACTGCTTACTCTTCAAGAAACAGGTCAAGTGTCACCTCGTCCAGCAATCTTTTACAACCTCATTAGTCTGGACAAGACACTTTATGGCACTCTGCAAATCTCTTTCGTGTTCTTTACTAAGTCATTTGATGATGGTTTCTATACCACACTATCTCTGAACTCCTTGAGAGCAAGGACCATGATTATACCTCTGTATATTCAATGTCTAATTCAGCTTTCTGAATAAATAAATGACTGAGTGCTACACTTAGAAACAAGTGGAAGGGGATCTTCAGGGCAGGCAAAGTTAGAGGTAATTCAACATGTCTGTGTTAAATTCCTATTGCTGTTATAACAACTTGCTATAAATTTAGTGGTTCAAAACAACACAGATTTACTACCTTATAGCTGTGGAGGTTAAAAGTCCTAAAATCAAGTTTTAGCAGGGCTGCATTTCTTATAGAAGTTCAAGGAAAGAATGTTTCCTTGCCTCTTCCACATCCTTAGAGGCTGCCTACATTCCTTGGTTTGTGGCCCCTTTTTCATCTTCAAAGTCAGCAATGTTACATCATCAAACCTCTCAGATTCTGGACTCCTTCTGCCACATTTAAGGGCCTTTGTGATTATATTGGAGCCATTTAGAAAAAACAAGATAACTTCCCATTTCAAGATCCTTAATCACATCTGCAAATTCCCTTTGTTATTTGAAGAAGCATAGCCATAGGATTTGGGGATTAGGAACTGGGCATCTTGATGGGGAGTATTATTCTGCCTACCAGGCTTCCCAGGTGGTGCTAGTGGTAAAGAACTCACCTGCCAATGCAGGTGAAATAAGAGAAGCAGGTTTGATTTTGGGGTTAGGAAGATCCCCTGGAGGAGGGCATGGCAACCCTCTCCAATATTTCTGCCTGGAAAATCCCATGGACAGAGGAGCCTGGTGGGTTACAGTCCATGGGATGGCAAAAATTCAGATATGACTAAAGCGACTTGGCACATGTGCACCCATTCTGCCTACCACAGTGTCTGTTTATGATGCCCATTAGCAAATGTGGTCTAGTGCACAGAGCCTGTTTAAGTTTGGAAGGGAGAGGCTCATGACCTAACAATATAAAACTGCATCTTGTAAATGTACCCTTAGAAAATTTGCCTTCTTGATTTTATATAGGGAAAACCATAGTTATTTATAAATATGTTGGAAGAATTTATAACATAAATGATCCCTCACATTGAGGAAGCTTTCTTTTAATGTACTAAGTATGATTTTCTAACCAAATGAGGAAGAGTGAGAACAACATAATTACTTCCCTCCTTAAAAGTAAGAATCATTGCCTCACCAGTAACCTTATATATCCTAGAACAGTGGCTCTCAACTGCACATTTATGTCACCAGGTATGCTTTCTAACAGTACTAATACTTTGGATTACTCTGCCCTACAAAGGCTCTGATTTAATCCGCCTGGGATGGAGTCCCGGCATTACTCTTTTAAAATCTATCTAGGTGATTGTAATATTCCAGAGGTTTCTACTCTCATTCACAAATCATAAATGATGCATTATAAGTTATTAACATGGTAGTTATTCTGGTGTCAAATTGAAAGGGCTAGACTGTACAAACTGTGCAAGTTCAGCAGAACTAAACCCTATTAAACTCTTCTAGACAATTTCTCATATTTCAAAAAGTAGCCACAGCTAGAAATTTGAGATGCTATACATTTAGCTGTAAATTAATAATCTCACTTCACTTGTGATATAGACACCAGAGATATATTTCAGGAAAGTGAAAGTGTAGTTGCTCAGTCGTGTCTGACCCTTTGCGACTCCATTGACTGTAGCCCACCAGGATCCTCTGTCCATGGAATTCTCTAGGCAAGAATACTGGAGTGTATTGCCATTTCCTTTTTCAAGGGATCTTCCTGACCCAGGGATTGAATCCATGTCTCTTATGCCACCTGCACTGGCACCTGGGAAACCCCAAAGTAATCATAGTCCAATTTTTTAAAATAAGATAAAAAGAAGCAAAAAAATCAGGTTGTGCTGTGACAATGTGTAAATGTCTAGCATACAGGCATCACAGCAGGCAGTGCCCAGCAATATTTAAATGCTGAAAATGTGTGTGCTCAGTTGCTCAGTCATGTCAAACTCTTTCCGACCCCTGAACTGTAGCCCATCAGGCTCCTTTGTCTGTGGAATTTTCCTGGCAAGAATACTGGAGTGGGTTGCCGTTTTCCATTCCAGGAGATCTTCTGACCCAGGGATTAAACCCACATCTCTTGATTCTTCTGCATTGCAGGCAGTTTCTTTACTGTCTGAAAGGAGGAATGATTTAAACGTATTGAGAATGTGGTGGGGCCTGAGGACACATAAGGTGGGAAGAAATTTATACTGATCTTAGTTTATTCTGAAAGTGGATAAAAAGGGGGAAAGTCTCATTAATTGCTTCACAATTATTTTGTTGAAAAAGCGATGTAAGGCAACAAGGACTTGGGTTTTGTGCATCTGAGCAAACCAAGATGATTATAAATATGAAGAAAGCTTCAGACTATTCTATGTAAGGAAAATGACAAGCCTTCCCAATGCATCACTGCTTTGGCAATGCACGCGTAATTACACTGTTCTTTAAAAGTGCACTGCAAGCTGCATTTCCTGTCAGAATGGTGGCCACTTCTTAAACCACTATCTCTCGCAATTTTATTACACAGGGAGATACCATCTCCTAAATTTGTAGTTGTCAGGTTAATATATAAGTTGCAAGATATGTTTTCTCCCCTTGATTAGAGACTTGGACTCAGAATTCAAGAAATATTCTCACTCTTAGTACTTATCTTCTGGCTCAATATGACTGTTTTAGGAGTTTGGATTCCATTTTTGTCTGAGTTTAATGATTCATCTAATAGCTACTGGGTCCCTTTTAAAAAAGACAGGGCACTCCCCAGGAACTCAGAGTAATATGGCATAGTAATCTTTTGCAGGTTATAATTTTTAATATGTTTCAACCTATCCCTCTGAACTTTTCACTTAGGTGCTTGTTATAGGGCTCATGGCTCAGGAATAAAAGAAGACTCATAGCAGCAATTTGAGACAATAGAACTTTAACAAATATTGTGTCCTTGATTCATTAGAAGTGCAATCTTCTCTATTAGAAAAACCATCTTATTTCAAGTTCAGTACTTTTTGAAAAAGCATCTGATCAGGTTCTTGACTGCTTGGGTAATTCCCTTAGTTTAAGGGAAAAGTATTAATATCTTTGCTAACCTAGATTTTGACATTTAATATAAACAGATATCAGACAAATGCTATTTTCCATATCCAAGAAAATTTTTTTCTTAAAAAGCTGATATATTTTAAATGCTTCTCCACTTTTTCACTCTCTTTATTCAAAAACATTTCTTTCTCCCATGGCTCTCCAGGCAACAAAGCAGCAGTGGGCATAATTATTATCCTACATATAGTTAAGTGAAAAATACAACATGTGTCAGACACAAAAGGCCCACCCTGCAGATAAGATCTGTCATGCACATTCTCCCTCTATTTCCAGTTCAACAGACTGTGGTCTCTATTAAATTGGAAGAAATGCTTTCATTTTCCCATAATATAGCCACAATAAAGGGCTGAAGATGAAAATAGAATTTGTCTTGAAGCTGCTTTTATCCCTTTGCTTAATTGTAAGCTATAGAAAAGGTGAAAGCACATGTCGGAGGGGGGAGGTGGCGAGAGACCCTTTCCATTTCTCTAATGCACGACAATTTCGAGACACTCACATTTGCCACTGCAGTCTCAGTGGTTTTATTGGTAAGAAGGGAAAAAAACTGTTCTAATGTTGTCTCCTGGGCTCGACAGTAAAGCTTGTCGAAAAGACAATGCTCTGTCCTCCAAATGAGGAATGAGGCTTTTTATTCTGCGTATGAAGGGCATTTATGCTTCATTATGAATACATGGTTATTTATGTGTGCCCTTTTACTGTAAAAGGTTTAAAGCTTTGCCACCCATAGCAAACACAATTAAAGGCAAGAGGACACCTCCTTGAACAAACAAAGGCAGGCAAACAGAAAAATAGGACTTGCCTAGATTGAGGGGAAAATGAAAAGGATGGAGGCAATTTCTACAGCACCCCCCACCGCCACCCCTCACTATATGGTTTACATTGTCTTTTCTTCAAAATTTGTTAGGGTTTTTAATTCTCTGCCTTAATTTTTTTCCCTCGGATCCTTGTCACATATTTTGATATTGGAAAATTAATGAATGTAGGTGTGCTTCTGAAAATGAGCAGCTATACATCTGTGCCTACTGAGACAACTCCGACAACGTACTTAAATGTCAAGTTCTGGTGGCCTGTGTGTCTACAGAACCATGTTATTTTAGAATTGCAACAGACTTTGGAGATATTCCAGTTCTATTCCATTGTTTTCTTCCTGAAAAGTAAAAAATAAAAAAATGCAGACCCTCTAATGAGAAATTTTTAGTTATGCTTTTAACTTCTGAGTGTGTTTTTGGCTACATAAACTGAGCTCGGTGATGGCCTTAAGTGGCTCCCAGGAGCTATTTTGGCAGAACTGGCCTTTTCTATAAGCAAAAGTGCACATGTATACTAAAAAAAGCCCTTGGTCTAAAGTACAATGATGGGAACATGCATTGATTGAATTAATAAAATAAAACATGATTCCTGATGGTTTGTGTGACATAGTTAGGGAGGAAAGATTCTATTGTGAACTGACATTCTATTTCCAAGCACTCCTCTCTAAGAGGTTACTATATAAAATTAACAGATAATGTGGGAAAGTATTATTCTATGCTTGCTGCTATCTGAATCCGCATGGCTTAGAGTAGTGCTTGTCTAAAACTGTCTAAAGAGTTGTGTCCATTCACAGCTGAGGTGTTTGTTTTTATCCATCCAAGGATAAATGAAATCTCAATAAAATAGAAAAAAATTAATATTTTAAATTATCTCTGTTTGAAATATAGTCCTTTTTCCTGAGATGAGCTCCTTTCTATTTTTCTTATATTAAAACATCTAGTTTTAGGAAATAATCATGCTGCTGTATGGTAGGTTTTTTTCCTTCTGTCATCTTTATTTGGAACAAAAAATTGATAGCGCTGTATTTAATTGTTCCTATGAAGCCAAAAGCTTGCTACTTCTTGACTTCTATATGCTGGGTGGGTTTTGACATATTAAGCGCAGGAGCTCGTGGTGAGTAGGAGGCCGTGTAGCCTGGCTGCTGGGGTTTGACCACGAGAGCACTCACTGCAGGGAAACTAGTGTAGCCATGCTTTGACTGTCCAGAGCATGCAAAATCCCCAGATCACTCCTCTTCTACTGTGTCTTATGAAACATCGTCTCTTCCATTCTTTTTGTTCCATTCTGTGCTGTGCAGGTAAATGTCCCCAGGGGGACTCAATACATGACTTTACGCTGCCTGCCTGACCCAGATGTCCTATGTCTGGATTTCTAATTCCAACTTCAGGACTCAGTATCAGTTGTGAAACTGCATAAAACTCACTTAGCTTCTTTAAATCTGTTGCCTCTAATATAAGTGGAAATAACATTAATAGCCAATTTATAGGGTTATGCAAATTATTGAACAACATTGTGTGTTTATGCCTAGAACATAGAATCTCCTTAACAAATGGTAACTTTCTCTCTACAAAAGTATATATATATGACACTGTATATGTGGTATACACATATCATATATAATATCATGTATTTATACATATATGACATTGTATATACATTTTAAAATATATGTGCATATATGAGTCATATATATAAAGGTGACATATACACAGTATATACATATTATATATACTACATAGTATATACTACATACTATGTGTAATACACACTATATGTACACACACTACAAGTATATATATATATCTTCTATATAGGTGTGTATGTATATATACATACACATAAGTGCATTTATGTGTGTAATGTATATACACATATATGACATGCTGCTGCTACTGCTGCTGCTAAGTTGCTTCAGTCGTGTCTGACTCTGTGTGACCCCATAGATGGCAGCCCACCAGGCTCCCCTGTCCCTGGGATTCTCCAGGCTAGAACACTGGACTGGGTTGCCATTTCCTTCTCCAATGCATGAAAGGGAAAAGGGAAAGTGAAGTTGCTCAGTCGTGTCCAACTCTTCGTGACCCCATGGACTGCAGCCCACTAGGCTCCTCCATCCATGGGATTTTCCAGGCAAGAGTACTGGAGTGGGTCGCCAGTGCCTTCTCTACATATATGACATATTAAATAATTATACAGTAGTATTAAATAGTAAGTTTTACAGGCTTAAAGAAAGAAGAGATAATGCCACACAAGTATAACATATACTTATTTAGGAACCAGTTGAGATTCTTCCTAAACCTTGAAGGGTAGGAATCTGGAGAGAGGAATGAAGCAGATGTTCAGAGAGATGGGATAGTGCAGTATGACCACGGGATCCAAAGCTGGAGGGCTTAGAGTTGATAAATAAATGACCGGCATTTATTCTTATTCTAAAAAGCTGGCACAACTTGAATAATGAACCATCTTTTCAAAACTAAGCTCTTCTCAATTATTTTAGTTAAAAGTTTAAAAGGATAAGCTGCCTTTATGCCATGGAGATTTCTTGTTCCTAACATTAAAGTTCATAGATATTAGAATGAATCCAGAAGGCATGCTTTAAGCTTGTTTTATTAAAACAAAAGTCACATTCTTTGAAGACTTGTAGTTAGTAATACACAAATGCATCTGTTTTACATTTCATTAATGGCATCAAAGGTACTTTTTCAGGAGTTTCTGACTTTTGCCTTCAACTTTTGAGATATGAAAAAGCATTTGAAAATGAGCTTTTATTTTTAGAATGTTTTAGGCTGCTAAAGTGGTAGGACACATTTAAGGTGAAGGTTTGGGGTTTGAGTAGATTTTATTTGGATGTTGCTAAGTCAAACTCTTTTCTAAAGTCATCAGACTCTAACTCCATTGTACAGTGGGATTTTTCTTAAATGTTTTCCTTCTAATTACATTTCCATGTGATGTGTGGGTTCACCTCTTCCATAATATTGCTAAAGAGGTAAAAATTAGAAAGTGTACCCCCTAACTCTGGACACTCTTGTGTCTGCTTTAAATACTTGTCACTTTTAGAGTATACTAGTTTGCACAGGACTGTCTAACTATGGTAGTTTGAGGACAGGAACCAAACACAGGGTTACTTTGCAGAAGTTGATGCTTTCATAGTTTTATTTCAGAATAAACTGCAACTGTCATACCTCTCATTCACTTTTATGGAGTTAGTGATAGCTTCTCAGCCATCCACTCAAAGTTTCCAAACATGAATTTCCTGATATGACATAGTATGTCAACTCTCAATTGTATTTCTTGCTCCTGTTTTCTGGGTTTCTCTACTCACTGTTCTATAACTGTTTCAATGTTTATCTGTCTAAGATGGAATCTTTGTATTTCTCTTTCTAAAGAAAACAACAGCAACCAAAAAACCCAACTCTGACTCTTCATCTTAATTATTCACTTTGTTAAAAGAATAATTGTTTTCACAGGCCAGAAAATTCGAATTCCTTCTTGCAACTTCCCTCTTCCTGGTTCTTGGAAGTGTTTTTCAGATTTAGCCCATTTTTCTGATGACTTTTAAGCCTCCCCTACCTCCATTCCATTAGACAACAGTAAGGTGGATCCTTTGAAGACACATTCTTCAGCCTGCTCTTCTTAAGCATTTAGTAATTCTGTTACTTAATCCATGGACTCAGATTCCTTTGTCTGATTTTCAGGGTTGTCTATTCTTGTTTCCACTCAATCTATCAACTCAATTTACTCCCAGCCCCAGGCCACCATGCTCACACACTTGAATGCTCACCTATCCAAGTCAAACCATCCTACTTCCTTCTTTCATACAAACCACCCTCAGCTTTCTCTCCCTCTGTGTATTGATTCACACTGCTGGTGGTCTGGAAGTAGCCTCTTTTCCCCCTCTGCTATACAAACATCATGACTTAGTCTGGGGCCAGATCAATTATCAGGTCAGTTGTTTGTCTTTGATGCAATTTCCCTGACTACTCGAGTTCATCTCAGTTTCTTCCTCCTTTAAAATTGGTTTGCCAGTAAAGACAGAAACTCACAAACTATTACTTAGTTGCTCCCTGATCATTTCTTGTACACTGAGTTCGGGGACCTCTTTTCTATCAGAGAAAATTAAGTATCTGTTTTTGCACACAGCTAAGTACTGATTTTGGGGGGAAATTAATTGATTGTGGTTCTCTTTCAGGACTTAAATATCATTTTAAGGTTCTTGGAAACTATAGTCTTACTCACTCTAAAATAACTTGTACAAAAAATATTTATTTAAAAAGATTTCAAAGCTAAGTCAGTCCTTTAAGAAGAAGTGGCTTTCAGCTGGGTCCAAAAATAATTACATTCTTTAGAAAGCTATCCATGAGAAATTCTGCAAAGAGTTCTTTAGAGGATATATAATAAAAATCTACATTTATGCTTTTATCTTTATCCAAACACCTCAGTGCTAAAGCAACAAAACCGTAAATAAAAAAGGTCCTGAAGGCAGCAAAGTGAATAAGTAACAATGTGAAAACAATGTAGGAAACTGACTGTAGGCCACCTGCCAATCATTTGAATCATCTTTTCAGTTACAGGAGAGCAATTCATGCCACAAATACTTACCAACACTTATATGAAGAGAACTCACTGTCCTGGTTCTACAAATTGGAGAAAAGAACTCACTGTCCAGGTACTGTGGATAGGAGAAAATAAAAGACTGAGACAGAATGTGTTGACTTAAAAAGTAGTCCCAACCTAGACATTGAGAGTTATATTTCATTTGGTGGGAATTTTTAGGACTTCAAGCCAAGGAGATAGCATCTCAAGTGACCCAAAGAGAACTGTTCCCAGGAGCTTGGGGGAGGAGTCAGGTTATATAGAAGCTTGCAACAAGGGGTGGGTAGTATGAACATCAAAAGATTGTTGTTAATTAAGGAAAACTAGATATTTCTGGGCTTCCCTGGTGGCTCAGATGGTAAAGCATCTGCCTGCAATGCAGGAGACCCTGGTTCAATTGCTGAATCGGGAAGATCCCCTGGAGAAGGGAATGGCTACCCACTCCAGTATTCTTGCTTGGAGAATCCATGGACAGAGGAGCCTGGTGGGTTACAGTTCATGGAGTCACAAAGAGTCAGACAGGATTGAGTGACTAACACTTCCACTTTCAGATATCTCAAGTTAAGGAATTTAGCACTTTTCTATGTATGGGAAGATGCAAGAGTCCAGGCTTACTGAAATCATTCCTTTCTCATGCATCTCAGCTATCTGGGGCTAGCATCCTGCAATTTGATTATTCACATCGTTAGTTCCTTACTCTGTAGGGTGGCAGCTCAATGGCTGCTGGATAGCAGGCATTCTTCTTCATGGGCTCAGAAATTCATATTTGAAGGGCTGCAACTCCTCATGGCTGTGACATTCTTGTTTACTGATATGGCAGGAAATACTTTAATTTTTTGGGCTCCAGAATCACTGCAGATGGTAACCGCAGCCATGAAATTAAAAGATGCTTACTCCTTGGAAGGAAAGTTATGACCAACTTAGACAGCATATTAAAAAGCAGAGACATTACTTTGTCAACAAAGGTCCATCTAGTCAAGACTATGATTTTTCCAGTAGTTATGTATGGATGTGAGAGTTGGACTATAAAGAAAGCTGAGTGCTGAAGAATTGATGCTTTTGAACTGTGGTGTTGGAGAAGACTCTTGACAGTCCCTGGGTCTGCAAGGAGATCAAACTAGTCAATTTTAAAGAAAATCAGTCCTGAGTATTCATTGGAAAGACTGATGCTGAAACTGAAGCTTCATTACTTCAGCCACCTGATGCAAAGAACTGACTCATTGGAAAAGACCCTGATGCTGGGAAAGATGGAAGGCAGGAGGAGAAGGGGACAACAGAGGATGAGATCATTCGATGGTATCACCAGCTCGATGGACAAGAGTTTGAGCAAGCTTTGAGAGTTGGTGATGGACAGGGAAGCCTGGTGTGCTACAGTCCATGGGGTCACAAAGAGTTGGACACAAATGAGCGACTGAACTGAACTGAAATTGAAGAACCTAAGGCACTCCATTTTGTTAAAAGAAAAACTCCATTTTGTAAGGTTCCAGGAAAAGAGCCTTTGGAAATCCCCTGACCTCACCCCACCGGCCACAAGCCAATCAGACCCAAGACCAAAATCTCCTGACTTAACGCTCAGGAACTTGTGGTCTACCTAGACAATAGGGACCAATCAAGAACCAACACATAACCCTTCGAAAGAAAGTGACCAATCAGACGTCCCCCTACCTAGAAATCCTTTTTTTCCATGTATACTTCCTATATAAGCAATGTAATCCAAAACCCGGGGCTCCTCCCTATAGCTGCTGCGTCAGGTCAGTATCGGTGGGAGCCCCAGCTCGAGCTTGGTAATAAACAACCCTCTTGCTTTTGCATTGGATATCGGCTCCTTGGTGGTCGTTGGGAGATTTCGTGACTTGGGCATAACAAAATGAGACATGAACCTTATCTGTAGCATTTTTTTCTTCATTTTCTTATCCTCTGTGTTTTCTCTTAGGTTGAGAAGAATAGGTTAGTCTACATTTATTGTCTTCTTTTGATTCCGAAATCTCCTGGGTTCATTTTCAAGTGAACAAAATGTACATATTGCCTTTCAAAATCAATACTTTAAGAGAGAATATGCTAATACTAACGATATTGATATTTTGCAAAGGCTTTTTTGGAAAAAAAATCTCTCCTTTGCAAACAGTTCAAGGTTAACTTCTGTGATGTATAAAATCCACCTAATTATTTCATAGTTACATTGCATTTTTTGATGTAAAATAACCCCCACTTAATCACCCAACTTACTCTTCAGTCACTGAATAATTCTGGATCATATTTGAATGTTCAATTAATTACCAAACACTGAAAACTTAACACTATTAAAGATTTCCAAATAAATGTCTCAAGTAGATTTCTTCCTTGCTTTTCCCATACTCAGTTCTAAAGGTATACTGTTTTTTTTTTTTTTTAATTATCCCCAAGGATACATGGTTTCCCTTAGAATTTAACATTAGACATAATTATCCATTTGTTTTTATGAGCTATTTCACTTCATGAATATTTTATGAGTTAGAAACTTGTCACTCACCTTTAAAAATCTTTTAATATTTTCAGTATTTCAGAACTGTATTTTAGCTGATACATGAAAAAGAGCCCTAATGGTAAACAATTTTGAGAACTGTAGATAAACAAAGTTAAACAAATTTCTTTGTGTCAGGACTTCTGAGAGTCTTTTATATGCTAATATGCACTATGAATATCCAAGACCAATATAATACATAACATTTCCTAGATCAGGGAAACAATCTAGATCCCCTCCTTTTTTTTACAATTATACTCCATCCTTCATAAAATATATAATACTCAAGTAACAGCATTAACATATAATGTAGCAATGATATCTTTTGTCTCTCTTTATTCTTCTTTATTCTTTTCCTTCTCTTGTATTAAATCATCATCTGATCCATCAATGGAAGTCAGTACAGTGATAGAGACACACATATAGTTACTAAAGTACCCTGGAAAGTCACACTGGCTTTACTGGCTTTTTAAAAAATCATTGCTCTATAATGTGTATTTGCTCCTATTTCTCTTCTGCTTAAAACTCCTCAGTAACAATTCATTGCTAAAAAAAATTCTGTGTCTACTTCTTACCTTTCCGAATTCATCTATCACAAAAACTTTCAGGTCCCGAATGCTCCAGCAGCACCTGACAGCTTGCAAATCACCTAATTGGCCAAACATGCCAGACTATGCTGGCAAGACAGTGTAAGGAGCTTTGTAGACTAACTGGCCTATGAAAATGGTACAACTGTTTCTTTAAAAAAGGCATTTTAAAGCTTCTAAAAACAATTTTGAAGTACACAGCAAATGAAGAAACATTTACTCCTGAAATTTCAATAAGAAAAGCATGAATATGTGGCATTCAAGCCAAGATGGCTCCCTCTTCCATTCAACTCAGTGGGACACTATTCTGCCCCATTGGGGGCAGACTTATACTATTCCGGGGCAGACTTACACAGCCAAGAACAAAGCTCTCTCTCACTCCAGCCCCCAGAAAAGGGATTTCTTTTTGAGAGCAATAGGACATCATCATTTCTTATTCTGTCCCCAGCTACCTATTGCTGAGATTATGTTTCAGATGAATCTGGTTGTGAGGTGGGAGTTCCCTTTTGCCAAACCATTACTCATGGATTGAAGACTCTACTTAGGGCAAAGAACTGCTGATAATATTGGGGTCTTTACCACTCTTTCCCTGGCTCATGAGGAAAGGCAGGCTGAGAAGAAGTCCTCAGGATACTGCACCTCTCCATTAAGTGCTCAGTTCCTAAAGTGAGGATGTCATTCAGAGAAAGAAAGAGGCAGAAAGATTATTCTAAGAAATAATGGCTGGTAACACCTGTAATTTTTTTTTTTTTTTTTTTTTGAAAAACACTAAGCTGGACACTCAAGGGGGCTTCCCTGGTGGCTCAGATAGTAAAGAATCTGCCTGAAATGCAGGGGATCCAGGTTTTATCCCTGGGTCGGGAAGATCCACTGAACAAGGAAATGGCTACCACTCCAGTATTCTTCTCTGGAGAATTCCATGGATAGGAGGAACCTGGCAGGTTACAGTCCATATTGTCACAGCTGGACACGACTGAGTGACTAACACTTTCACTATCACACATCCAAGAAACTCAATGAACTCCAAGTAGGATCTATAAACAGACTCAATACATTAAATCACTGAAAGTTAAGAATGGAGAAAATCTTGAAAGTAGAAAAAGAAAAATGACTCATCACTTACAAGTTGCTGATGTGTAGCTGCTAAGTTGTGTCCGACTCTTTGTAACCACATGAATTGCCAGGCTCCTCTGTCTGTGGGCTTTCCTGGGCAAGAATACTGGAGTGGGTTGCTATTTCCTTCTGCAGGGGATCTTCTTGACCCAGGGATTGAACTTGCATCACTTGCTTTGGCAGGCAGATTCTTTACCAGTGAGTCACCTGGGAAGCCCATCACTTGCCAAGGAAGTCAATAAAATTAACAGCCAATTTTCCAGCATAGATAATGGATGACTGAAGGCAGTGGAATAATGTACTCAAAGTGCTCAAAAAACCCCACCCGAGTTCTATATCCAGCAAAGCTATCTTTTAAAGCTGAAGGCTAAACAAAGACAGTCTCAGAAAAACAAAACAGAATTTTTGACAGGCAGAATTGCTTTATGAGGCATACTAAAGGAGGTTCTTTAGGATAAAAGAGGGTGATTCCAGATGGCAATTTGAATCCACTGACAAAAATCCAAAAAATAGAAAAAGGTAACTGTAATTATAAAAAACAGCATAAATGGATTTTTTCCTTTCTTCTCTCAACTGATTTTAAAAGTAATTATATAAAATAATATGTATATAATATATTTTTGAGTGTTTACCAAATAAAAATGTAATATATTTGCCAGTAATTGCAGAAGGAGGTGGGTAGAAGCAAAGCTGCAATTGGCTACAAAAATGACAACAGATTAACTGTGCAGATCCACTTACTTGCAGATTTTTTTTACTAAATTCTTACAACAGTACTACACCATCCAAGTTTGGTTGAATTCACAGATGCAGAACTATGGATATGAAGGGCCAACTGTGAAGTTTTATGTGGATTTTTGACTACGTGGATGGTTAATTCAAGGGTCGACTGTGATTAGAACAATGTATTACTAGGCTTATACATTAATTGATGTATATAATAATAATACCACAAAAAGGAAAAAATAGAAACATATAGGAAAAATGTTTCTATGTGTCATTGTAATTTCATGAGTATAAATCTAAAGCTGAGTCTAAGTTAAGATGTAAAGATGTGGCACACTTTATAGTAATAACTAAAAAAAAAAGAAATACTAGAAATTAAAAACTTCAAAAATATATAGTGCAAAAAATTTTTAAATGACATATTAGAAATATTTACTTAATGCAAAGAAGGTGGTAAATGAGGAATAGAAGCTCAAAGAAAAGAGAAATACATAGGAAACAAAAAAATAAAATGGCAGATATAAATCCAAATGTATCTGCTGCTGCTGCTGCTAAGTCGCTTCAGTCATATCCGACTCTGTGCGACCCCATAGACGACAGCCCACCAGGCTCCCCCGTCCCTGGAATTCTCCAGGCAAGAACACTGGAGTGGGCTGCCGTTTCCTTCTCCAGTGCATAAAAGTGAAAAGTGAAAGTGAAGTCGCTCAGTCGTGTCCGACTCTTTGCAACCCCATGAACTGCAGCCTACCAGGCTCCTCTGTCCATGGGATTTTCCAGGCAAGAGTACTGGAGTGGGGTGCCATAGCCTTCTCTGCAAATATATCTATAATAGCATTAAATACAAATAGACTAATCCATCAAAAGGCAGAAATTGTAAGGCTAGACAAATATGCTAGCCTGTTTTACAGCTCTATGTATGTAAAATTCTTCCTAAATGTCTTTTCCATCTTGTTTAACTCTCTCACACCATTCAAAACATAGTAATAATACAAAAGTCTAACCTTAGCATTTGTAGGTCCTAGGGAAAAAGTGAAATGGAGGTCTAAATGTCGTATTGTTGTTTTGGTCATTTAGTCTCTAAATTGTATGCAACTCTTTTATGACCCCATGGACTGTAGCCTTCCAGGCTCCTCTGTCCATGGGATTTCCCAGGCAAGAACACTGGAGTGAGTTGCCATTTACTTCTCCAGGGTATCTTCCTGATCCAGGGATCATACCCTCATCTCCTATATTTCAGGTGGATTCTTTACTGCTGAGCTACTGTATTAAATAGTTATTAATTTTTTTTTTTGCATTTTTAAAAGATAAACACAACATCTCTTAACATCATTTTGCTTGTTCCAACTGCTAATCAATTCGCTCACAGGCCACAGCTGTGCCCAAAACTTTCTGTTGTCATGCCTCACATTCAACTCACAATCAAGAGCGCCTCCTTTTATTTCCACTCTTATTCTTTCCTCATGATTTTTCTCTCTCCTCATTGACCTTCTCCCTTTTTTGTTACTCTCTTTAAAGAGTACTGATATGATACTCTTGCCTTGAAAAACCCATGGACGGAGGAGCCTGGTGGGCTACAGTCCATGGGGTCGCTAAGAGTCGGACACAACTGAGCGACTTCACTTTGACTTTTCACTTTCATGCATTTGAGAAGGAAATGGCAACCCACTCCAATGTTCTTGCCTGGAGAATCCCAGGGACGGTGAAGCCTGGTGGGCTGCCATCTATGGGGTCGCACAGAGTCGGACACGACTGAAGCGACTTAGTAGTTAGTAGTAGTAGATATGATCACAACGAAGTCTAAGAGATGTTAAGGGTTGGGGGTGGGGTGAATCTGAGCAAGCACTCCAGAAATATCCTTGGGACGTAGATTGCAGATGCAGTAACCTCGTTATTAAAACTGATTTAGGAATCATCTTTGGCCCTCATTTCCTCTTATCTTCTATATCCAATGAAGTACAACATCTTGATGAATTGGCATTCTAATCCTGTGTTAGAGAGTCTCAGGAAGAAATACTGTCATATAAAATCATAGTTAACCTTAGCAAGAGCAATTTCAGCTGAGTGGTATAAGTGGATGACATAGTACAGAGAATTGTGTAACGCATGGAAGGGTGAGCAAGTGGGGAAGAGTAGATGAATGTAGACAGCACTTTTGAAAAGTTGTGTGTGCCGTAGGGAACAAATGAAAGTATAAATGAGTGAATGGATGGATGTACTGTGTTGTACCTTCTTAGAGTTATAGAATAGTTTACTTCCATGGGCACTGATTTTACAATTACAATAAGCATATCTAATTCTTACTGAGGATGTGTGTACTCAAATTCTGGATTTCCAGGGAAGATATCCTCAGTTCAAGTTGTGAACTTATTCTTTAAGCCTCCAGTATCACACTTTTGCAGAACAAACTAACAACATGATAAGAGCTTATAAGGAGGTTAAGGTATCAGTGTGTATTTTAAGTAATGATCACCTTTATGATCTTTTTCAATTCTGAGAATCTATTGTTTTATGGCTTAAATGGTCATTCAGGCATAGAATCGATTTTGTTCCCTAAATTTATTGTCATGCTAATCACATTCTCAAACTGTAAAGTGGTAATACTGTTGCCTGATTTATAGACTCTCTAGTTTTATTGTACCTGACTGAGTATTTTATATTTTATAAAGTGCAACTTCAGAGTTCTAGGTTAAAAACTTTAGATTTGAATACCTGAAAGAAAATTCCAGGCTGCCTAAAAGTATTTAATTGTTCCTTGTCTTTAAAAAGCTTATATTGTATTAAGTTCAGTGGCAAATAAGACATAATACATGAAATATTTGTCAGTAATTTTAAAACTTTAAAAGATAACACCCTCATTCCCCTGTTAAACTTATATCCTAATATATTTAGAAGGTGAAAGAGGAAGTGTTCTAGTTAAGTCAGGGGAAATGGGCCTAGAGTCCTGCTCACTTAACTTTATCATTTATACTTTCCTTTTAAACACAAAACCACACTACACACACAAAAATACATGCATATTTATACATACCTACCCATTAGGGCCGGAGAAGGCAATGGCACCCCACTCCACTACTCTTGCCTGGAAAATCCCATGGACGGAGGAGCCTGGGGGGCTGCAGTCCATGGGGTCGCTAAGAGTCGGACACGATTGAATGACTTCACATACACTTTTCACTTTCATGCATTGGAGGGGGAAATGGCAACCCACTCCAGTGTTCTTGCCTGGAGAATCCCAGAGACAGAAGAGCCTGGTGGGCTGCCGTCTCTGGGGTCGCACAGAGTCAGACACAACTGAAGTGACTTAGCAGCAGCAGCAGCACCCATTAGGGCTCTGCAGAACAGCATTTAAAAGTGGCCAATCTCAGCAGTAAAAAGAGCCCACCTGCCAATGCAGGCGACATGGGGTTAGGAAGATCCCCTGCAGAAGGAAATGGCACCCCACTCCAGTATTCTCGCCTGGGAAATCCCATGGACAGAGGAGCCTGGCAGGCTACAGTCCGTGGGATCGCAAAGAATCGGACATTACTGAGCGACTGAGCACGCACGCATACAATGCAAAATAATTTGTGATGAAATTCCAAAATGATAGTGTCATTCAGCAGTGAAGGAGATTAAAATCCACTAGGAACATTTTATGAAGTGTGTATAAATTATCTATTGCTGTGTAACAAATTACTCCAAGACTTAGAGGCTTAAAACAACCCTTACTATCTTACAGTTTCTGTGGGTCAGGAATTTAAGCATAATTAACTTGGGTCCTTCAGTTCAAGTCAAAGTCACTTACAAAGTTCCCAGGCAGGCATAGGCTACGATCACAGTCATCTCAAGGTTCTGTTGTGGCAGGATCTGCTTCCAAATTCTCTTGTGGTTTTGGTAGAATTCAGTTCATTACAGGCTCTTTGACTCAGGAGTTTAGTTCTTTTCTGGCTGTGGACTGAAAGTCACAGTCTCAATGAAAATAAAAAGATCTATATACATTTGTACTCAATATTATTTAAGTTGTCAAACTTGAGACAGTTTGCTAGTTATATGAAATCAAACTTGAGACAGTTTGCTAGTTATATGAAATCTTTTGCTAGTTGTATGAAATCAGATGTTTCATGTTCTTTACAATTTTGTAGAACTTTTCTTAATCTTATTTTCCCCCTAGAAACTTGATGAACATTAGCATTTATTTTTTAAATGCTACATTGCCTATATCTAAGTTTTATGGAGTATGTTAAATATGTGTCTTGCGGAGGAGGAACAGGGAGTAAACTGGAGTAAACTGGAGATATACTTAGGTCTCCAGACACAACATCTTGCTGTGCTTCAGAAGAATATGTTTCTGTGTTTGAGGGGTAGTTGCATGTTGCCTTCACTCCTGCCACAACTTTGAACCCCACAATCATAGACTGAAGAAGAGCCACACCTCCTGTCCAAGGTATCTGTCACTTCAGAACGAATTATGCAAAAGAGCAAAACCAGACAGCAAGTTGCTAAGCGTTGCATCTGGATATGGCATTTATATAACGTGGAATGAACATCTGTGGCTAATAGGATAACTGATGCTAAATGAGAATCATTAAAAAAAAAAAGACACATTTTGAGAAGTGAGCTTTCTCCTGCATACATCTTATTGAATTTCACCCAAAGGAATTCTACATGCAAGATGATGCAATTCTTCCAGAAGCACTTCAGTAATCATGCCTCATTTCTTCAAGGAGAGACAGGGAGCAGCAAAAGAGAAACCTGTTTTTTCCTAAAATTAAGGAAATAAAATCCTGGGTATATGAAGATTTTGCTATCAAATAATACACTAGAAACATCTGAAATTACAAAGCTGGAAAGCAGCACTAGGCTTTAAAAGAGTTCTGTCTCAAAAAGAGGACTTTTTCTAAAAAGCAGAAAAACTGAAGATGACTCTCTGGACTGCCTCAGCTTCCCAAGGGCTCTTAGAATGTATGGGGTCAGTCTTTAACTTGACCAGCTCTCTTCCATTCCTACTTTTGTTGTTTACATTATGTGCAGGGCAATCTGCTTTATGTTTTACACCAAGTCCACTAGTTTAAATGCTGTATGTGCATTATTTTCACATGAGATAAGTAACTCCCTCATTCCTTCCAGTCCTCAGTCTTCCTTTTTGTAAAATTAGACGAGATGGTTTCTAAGTTCCCTCTATTCCAATCTCAGTATATCCCTTTCCCTAATGTAATGTCTTTCTCACTTTTCTAGCCTTCTTCTGCACAAATATACTTTTATAGATATGTAAGTATAGTGAAAGAGAAAAGTGAAAAAGTTGGCTTAAAGCTCAACATTCAGAAAATGAAGATCATGGCATCCGGTCCCATCACTTCATGGGAAATAGAGGGGAAAGCAGTGGAAACAGTGTCAGACTTTATTTTTGGGGCTCCAAAATCACTGAAGATGGTGATTACAGCCATGAAATTAAAAGACGCTTACTCCTTGGAAGAAAAGTTATGACCAACCTAGATAGCATATTCAAAAGCAGAGATATTACTTTGCCAACAAAGGTCCATCTAATCAAAGCTATGGTTTTTCCAGTGGTCATGTATGGATGTGAGAGTTGGACTGTGAAGAAGGCTGAGCGCCGAAGAATTGATGCTTTTGAACTGTGGTGTTGGAGAAGACTCTTGAGAGTCCCTTGGACT
>SJYT01078058.1:80422-93410 GCA_006410635.1 Cephalophus harveyi
CAAAAGCAGAGACATTACTTTGCCAACAAAGGTCCGTCTAGTCAAACCTATGGTTTTTCCAGTGGTCATGTATGGATGTGAGAGTTGGACTGTGAAGAAGGCTGAGCGCTGAAGAATTGATGCTTTGAATTGTGGTGTTGGAGAAGACTCTTGAGAGTCCCTTAGACTGCAAGGAGATCCAACCAGTCCATTCTGAAGGAGATCAACCCTGGGATTTCTTTGGAAGGAATGATGGTAAAGCTGAAATTCCAGTACGTTGGCCACCTCATGTGAAGAGGTGACTCTGCAAAAGACTCTGATGCTGGGAGGGATTGGGGGCAGGAGGAGAAGGGGATGACAGAGGATGAGATGGCTGGATGGCATAACCGACACGATGGACGTGAGTCTGAGTGAACTCCGGGAGTTGGTGATGGACAGGGAGGCCTGGCGTCCTGCAATTCATTGGGTCACAGAGAGTCGGACACGACTGAGCGACTGAACTGAACTGAACTGAAGTATACAAGCAGAAGCAATGATGATCAATTGATCCAATTATAAGAGACTGTCACATCAAAAATTGCTTATTTTTTCCCTACAAGAAGATAGCATTTCCATACATTGTTAGAAGAATGAACTGAGTTGCTTTTTTTACTTCACTGCATATAGATTTGAGCTCTGTCATCCTCATTTTCTCATCTGGTTTACCTTGAGGCTAAAGGTACGCATGATAAGAAAACTGGCTATTATTTTCAGTGTAGACTGTGCCCTAAGGACAAAGGTAACTGGCTTCTGGGGGATTTAATGACCTTATTTGCATTAGAAATGTGTTCTCTAATCAACTGAACCAACTAAGCTAATGATCTGAGGGTTTTGTGTACATAGCTAACACACTAGGATTCAAGAGAAAATGTCTTGTTAGTTAAAATACCAAACTCAAAAGGCAAAGCGATGTTAAGCAGATTGTATCGAGAGCTCTAATTTAAGGCATGATTAACACGTTCAAAGTTACTGGAAATGCTTGTCTTTCTTGAATTGAGAGTAGAAAAATAGAGAGCTAAAAATTATAGGTTTATTAAAAGTTCACCTTTATGATGCAGAGTTCTACCTTTCTAGTGTGTGTAAGTAGAAGGCAATAGCAAGCCACTCCAGTACTCTTGCCTAGAAAATCCCATGGATGGAGGAGCCTGGTAGGCTGCAGTCCATGGGGTCGCTAGAAGTCGGATGCGACTGAGCGACTTCACTTTCACTTTTTGCTTTCACACAATGGAGAAGGAAATGGCAACCCACTCCAGTGTTCTTGCCTGGAGAATCCCAGGGACAGGGGAGCCTGTTGGGCTCCTGTCTATGGGGTCGCACAGAGTCGGACACGACTGAAGCGACTTAGCAGCAGCAGCAGCAGTGTGTGTAAGTTTTCACTGTCACAGAAATGTTCATAATCAGAATTTTAGAAGACACGATAAAGCTAACAGGTGTAAGATGTGTCAGTTATAGAACTGATCAAGTTAAATAAATACTCAAATATACATATACCTAAATTTTGATTTGTTTCCCTGGAAAATTATGTTTATAAGATCACAATATATTGTCTTTAAATCCAATCTAATGATCATTTTTCAGTTATTTCCTCCATTAACTACAAAAAAGTGTATATATTGACTGCAGCACTATTGACTATTCTCTTCAGTGTATCACTGTTGTCTTGAAGGTCAACCTTCACACTAGCATCCAGTGATACCCTCATTTCTGTGATTGCATTTGTACCTCTCTCCATCCTTGTTTCTTCTTTCCCGAGTGAACAGTAAGAGGTTTCTTTCCCCCTAGGTTAGGTGGCCTCTGCATTCCCTCCCTTTGAAACCTCATGTCTTACTTGGATTTCATTATATAGAAATGATTCCTTTATCTAGATCTATCATCTTGATGAGCTACACTCTCTTATGAGCCATAAATTTTGCACATATATGGCTTTGTCTGAGTCAAGAGGGAAACATGCTTACACCTTTGGCTGTAGTTGGAAAAGTCATATTGACAACATGTAATACAATTCCAATAAAACAAAATCTAAAGTTACAACAAATCATTGATTAATATTTCTTGTATTTCAAAAATCTGCTGCAGGATTCTTTGTGGAATTTCTATGGCAGTTTAAGTTTTCATTTCTATTATTTCATAAATAAACTGTTTGCAGGTTAATTAGGAAGTTACTTATCACCAGCTTTCTATATAGAATCATATAGAAAAGGTTCTAAGAATTTGTAAAAATTAAAGATAAATAATAGTGATGTAAAAATAGCAAAAAAAATTGGTAATTAAGAAGTACTATCCTACATCACTGATGCTGCTGCTGCTAAGTCACTTCAGTCATGTCCAACTCTGTGTGACCCCATAGACGGCAGCCCTCCAGGCTCCCTGTCCCTGGGATTCTCCAGGCAAGAACGCCGGAGTGGGTTGCCATTTCCTTCTCCAATGCATGAAAGTGAAAAGTGAAAGGGAAGTCGCTCAGTCGTGTCCGACTCTTTGCAACCCCATTGACTGCAGCCTACCAGGCTCCTCCATCCATGGGATTTTCCAGGCAAGAGTACTGGAGTGGGGTGCCATCTTACATCACAGTGACACTCAATTTCCTCTGTGCAGTGCACAATGTGAGCATAATAAACAAAGTGAAAAAATTTTTTTAATGTAAGAAGGTAACTCATGTCTTGAAGTTATTATTGGGGATTGATAGAAAGGACTTACGGTAAAGACTGGGCTTCCCTGGTGTCTCATTGGTAGAGAATACACCTGCCAATCCAGGAGACGTGGATTAGATTCCTGGGTTGGGAAGATCCCTTGGAGAGGGAAATGGTAACCACTCCAGTATTCTTGCCTGGGAAATTCCATGGACTGAGGAGCCTGGCAGACCTATGGGATCAAAAAAGATTTGGACTAGTACAGCCACTGTGGAGAACAGTGTGGAGATTCCTTAAAAAACTGGAAATAAAACTTCCATATGACCCAGGAATACCACTGCTGGGCATACACACTGAGGAAACCAGAATTGAAAGAGACATGTACCCCCAATGTTCATTGCAGCACTGTTTACAATAGCTAGGATATGGAAGCAACCTATATGTCCATTGGCAGATAAATGGATAAGAAAGCTGTGGTACATATACACGATGGAATACTACTCAGCTATTAAAAAGAACACATTTGTTCTAATGAGAACACAATTAGTTCTAATGAGGTGGATGAAACTGGAGCCTATTATACAGAGTGAAGTAAATCAGAAAGAAAAATACCAATATTGTACATTAAGTCATATATATGGAATTTAGAAAGATGGTAATGATGACCCTCTATGTGAGACAGCAAAAGAGACACAGATATAAAGAACAGACTTTTGGACTCTGTGGGAGAAGGTGAGGGTGGGGTGATTTGAGAGAATAGCATTGAAGCGTGTATATTACGATATGTGAAATAGATCACCAGTCCAAGTTTGATTCATGAAACAGGGCACTCAAAGCCGGTGCACTGGAACAACCCTGAGGGATGGATTTGGGAGGAAGGTGGGAGGGGGGTTCAGGATGGGGGACACATGTACATCATGGCTGATTCATGTCAATATATGTCAAAACCCACCACAATATTGTAAAGTTATTAGCCTCCAATTAAAATAATTTTTAAAAAAAGAGTTGGACAGACTTAGCAACTAAACACCACTACCACCATGATAAAGAGTGATTCAATATAATGAAGACTGAGAAATCATAAGCTGATTCCTGTGAATGTAATAAATCTCATTTAGTGAGAAGGGAAGGGCTGTATTTGATCTCACCTTCTTCATCTTGGGACACGCTTGCTCTGAAGCTCTCTGCTCCAGCAATTCCTTCCCACACATCCTCAGAGGGTCCAAGCTCTTCCTTGCCTCAGAGTGTTTACACATGTATTTAAGTTTATCATGTATTTCCTTATGTGTTTATCTTCCTTTAAGTTGCAGATTCCATGAAGCCAGAGGAAATATTTCATCCTTATAACTGTAGTACCTAATATACTGTAATTGCTTAGTAAGTATTTATTGAATAAATGAAAAAGTTAATAGTCTTGGAAATTTCAGCTCTCTGGTTCTTGTAAAGTGGTTAAGATGGATCAAAGAATAAAACCTTGACTCACTTTTTTGACGACTTCATTTCTCAAGGAGTAGATGAAACAGCATAGGTATCTGCCTTTTTAAATTTAGATGTTACAAGTAATTATGTTTTAGTGATAAAGATCTTGGAGAATATAATAGTAGAAAAAGAAGAGATTATCAAACATAGGTATGAACGTGTGATCACAGAATCCTCTGCAGAATGGGAACAAAACCTGTCTGCATATATTATTGAATTCTTTTGAAGGTCATATAAGCTAAAATAGGTAAGAAAGCTTGGAAAATTGTAAAGCCTTATACAACTTGTTTTTGTTCAGTTGCTAAGTCCTGCACGCCTCTTCGAACCCATGGACTGCAGCACACCAGTTTCCCCTGTCCTTCATTATTTCCTGGAGTTTGCTTATACAACTATAAGACAGTAGTATGCCAGTTTGCTGCTGCTGCTGCTAACATATATGGAATTAAGATTTAAAAATAAGATAAAATTCCCTTTAATTTTATCCCTTGGAAATAATCATTTTTGACATTTTATAGATATTTTGACATTTAATTTTTGTTTTTATTAACAAAAATGGTGCAGTGCAGTTTTCTAAAATGACTTTTTAAAAGATATACTTCTTAGTGGATGAATAGCTTTTCCCTTATTCAGTCTTATATCTGTTCACTGATCAATAATTATCTTTTGCATACCTGCTCTATGCAAACAACCATATTTGGTGCTGGGAAGACAGTGGAGGTCATGACAGAAAACAACCAAAAGTTATTCCATTACATATTTGGTTCCAATACTGATAAATGCTAGGAGGAAAGTACCTGCATTTAATGGGCTGTTTGACCTCGTTGGAGACTAGGAAGTCAGGCAAGGCATATTTTGAAGATGCTTTTGAAAGGAAAGAAGAAATTAACTAAGCAAACAACCAAAAAGCTGGCATATTGCAGACAACTTACTGTAGCAAGATACACGCAAATATGATTTTTGTGTGGGAACAGAGATTGGAGCATCATTAAAAAGTGAAATTCTGAAAATACTTTTAAACAATTCCAGCTAAGAAAAACAACAGCAACAGGAGCAACAACAAAAACAAAACAAGAGAAACATTTAAAGAAACCAAAGAATAGGAAGTATTTGTACAATCAAATTTTAGAAGAATACCTAAAAATTATGGAAGAAGGGACAGAAAATAAAAAACTCTTACTATTCAAGGATCAACTTAAATGTCCTGCAATTTGGGGCACCTTCTCTGATCTCCTTAAATAATTCAATTGGGATATCAAATTGAGCTTAATACAGTACAGTCATTCCCTAACAGTTAGAAACAGTTGATTTTTTTTAATTGTACAGACCCCATGAACTCTAAAGCATTTATACTGTACACTGTCTTCATAGATGAGTCTCTGAATCATTTTTCACATGTACATATGTGGATGCCATGCTTAATGATATACAAATAGTTTTAGAAGCACTATTTCTCCCTCACAACTATATCACCCACTTCTGAGTTATATCACAGACTTGTAGGCCATTCCTCTCTTATACCTCATTTCACTTTCACTGGCATGCTTTCCAATTTTATAATTTTTTTGCCATAATTGTGAAATTCAGTGTTAACTTACAGGATCCTTTAACATCCAGACGTCGTTGTTGGTTGACCTAATTTTCCCCAGCCATTGTGTCCTCATTCTAACATAGTTATTCATTCTTTATCTTTTTGTTGTTCAGTCACTGAGTGGTGTCCAACTTTTTGTGACTCCATGGACTGCAGCACGCCAGGCTTCCCTGTCCTTCGCCATCTCCCAGAGTTTGCTCAAACTCATGTCCATTGAGTCAGTGATGCCATCCAACCATCTCATCCTCTGTCATCCCCTTCTGCTGCCTTCAATCTTTCCCAGCATCAGGGCCTTTTCTAATGAGTCAGCTCTTTGCATCAGGTGGCCAAAGTATTGGAGCTTCAGCTTCAGCATCAGTCCTTTCAATGAATATTCAGAATTGATTTCCTTTAGGATTGACTGATTTGATCTCCTTGCAGTCCAAGGGACCAACCAAATCTCATTAATTTCAACCTCTCAGATACTTCTACATGGAAAAAGATCTCCATATTCTCTTTTGGAATATTTCTAAGAATTAAGAAATATATCATTAAATTTAAATAGCGATTTGTGACTTACAAAACATCTTCTCCTGCATTCTCTTTTGGTCTCCCACTAGACATTGCATCTAGTCCTTGTGCAATCCTGATAATTGATGAAGTTAAGGTTTTAGTTCATTTTCCTGGAATATAGTGAAATCAGATGAACTGTAAATCACAAGAATTTTATTCATATGTCAATATTAAGAAAAATTTCTCTGTGTTCTATTTGGCCACAAAAACCAATTTTTTGCAATAAAATCATGCAAAAACTAGACTTCTGCCTATTTAAGCATTGAGGTGAACCAAAGAAAATAAAGGAGAGCAGAGGGGTTTCAAAAAGTGAGAAGACTGTGGATATTTTGTTGCCAGACTTCTTACACTCTTTCATAAGCTTTAAGATATCACAAGGAATGCTCAACTCTTCACTCTCACCAGCTTAGAGCCAGAAAATGTTTAATTCACAGAGTTAAGCATTTAATAGAATTTCCATAAGTGTTGATTAGTGGGCTGATATTTTTCAGAATCCAACTATTTCAGTAGTGAATTGGACACTATTTGCATACATTAGTTCCTACACAGGAATAAATCTTAATTTCTAATGACAGAGAGACGTCTTGAAACTGTCAAGAAAATATTGAAGTGGGTGTGCACGTGTGTGTTTTCTTTCTAAGGCACAGTTTGATTTTTTTTAAGGCCATTCTGCTAGCAATTCATTTGTTCACTTACTGATTCACTCATTCGTTCATGTACCACATATTTACTGGAACCTCACTTTTGCCAGGCAGTAGACTAAATTCTTAGGATATAAAGATGGAGAGAGAACTTTTCAAGGCTTCTAGTTTAGCATAGGTAGGAGGCAAACAATTCAAACAGAAATAGCAGCATGGAGCTCTTACTATTATACTAGAAGCATTAGAAGAGAAAAATAGCTAGTCTAATATAAAGAAATGCAAACAGAAACTTTATCAAGAAAAGATATAACCTGAGATTCAAAGGAGGAGCATCTGATAGCAGGTCCAAAATGGGTGTGGGAGGAGGGTGAGGAGAGTGGGTGTAGCATAGCTTAAGATGGAGTTAGCCTGGAGAACAAGGGACATTGGACCACAAAGTTAAATTCACTCCAGCACAATGTTTATGGAGTGGCAAGAGGTGAGATGGGAGACCCAGAAAGTTACTGAAGAGTCTTACAATGTATTAAGGAGGGCTTATAGGAGATAGTCATGGGTTTCAAGCAGGAATTTTGGCAAGATCATTATTAGATGCATTTATAAAGTACTGCTGGCTTAATTGGGCTTCCCTGGTGGCTCAGTGTTAAAATCACAAAGAGTCAGACAAGACTGAGTGACTGAACTGAACTGATACACACACACACACACACAAATATATATATTTGCTCACTCACAATTGAAACTGTCCTGTGTGGTTATCTTTAACCTCCTTCACCTCCCCAACCCAGAAGGGAACACAAATTGTTCATTCTTTCTGATGGCTCATTTCCATCCTCCCAGGAGGCACTCTGGTGGACAACATTGTTAACTCACCCCTGAACTACTGTTGCAGTTTCCAGACTGAGGGAAAACGTGAGTGATATTTAAATATCTGAAGAACTGTGGTGTAGGAGTTGCAGCCCGTGTTGCTTTCAAAGGCAGTGAGAGGACTGGTAGTGCAAGCTACTCAGTAGAGCACTGGTTCAAAATCAGGTAGCCTCACGGAAGGGTGAGTCCCTATTTCCTCCTTCCAAGCAGAACCCCGAAGATTTTGTAAGCAAAACAGTAGAAGAGATTTCTGCATTGGAAATGCAATGGGATTTGAATATGAAGTTCTATGCTGATCTGTTTAAAGAGTTAAAGACATATCTATTGCTACCATTTATCAAATTTCTCAACAGATTGGTAGGAAATTCAAGATAGAATTAAGTATATAGCAGGGAAATATGTAAACATGTTCAATGATATTTTAGGATAACATTTGACTCTAAGCATCTTATTAGGTACTATCTTTAGGATAATTAAAATTAAGCACATATGTTCATCCATCTGCTTTATAATATTCTGATAATGATATGTATATATCAATTTTGATTTAGTTAATCCCCATGTTCCCATTTTACAGAGGAAAGCAGAACAATGTCATAGGAATGATGATACTTACTCTATGACATTTTGCAGATATGTTTTTGTTGAGACTTTATGAAAGTCAGTAGAAGCCTTAAATATCAAGATTACTTAAGATTTCTTACATTACACTGAATTGTTGTGCAATTGTAGATGTCAGGTGAGATATTATACGCAGGGATGCCATAGTGGATGAAGAAGGGGTTTGCAGTTGGTGATTTAATATTACTCTGCATAGAGGTTGTATAAAAGGAACACAAACACAGCAGAGTTTTGGACTTCCTCTTTACCAAAGAATAACTTATCATCCTTTAGAGCTTTAAATTGTTTAAATCATATAAATGCAGTTCATACATCCTTGTTGTGGGTGAACTTCATGTTCCACTTCTCTTATTTGACTAAAATATAGTTATGGAATGCCTCCAATATACCAGGGTGTGCAAAATAGATATGGAATGTATTAATCTTTTTTGTGAATTTCTCCAAAAATCTTCTGGGCTCTTTCCTTTCCTCCAGCAAATGCTCCTTCCAGTCCACCCTGTACCCCACTGCCTGAGTTGTTATTTCAAAACACAAGTCAGATGGCATCGCTGCCTTAGCTAAACCTTTTTATGGATCCCATTGGGAACTGAATGAAACCTAAGCACCTTTTCCATCATCTGCTTGCATTTCCGGGCTCGTGTCCTAACATCCTTCTGTGTTTTGTTCCAGCCATCATGAACTACTTCTTAGAGACTTTAGCACCATTCTTCTTCCATGTCTTCACACATGCTACTTCCTTCATCTTGAAAGCACTTTCCTCCTTTTCCTTTTTTGCTCTAGGCTGCAGAATATGTAGCAAAGACAATTCCCACTGATTTTATTTTTATTTTTCTTGAAAATATTTTCTTAAGAATAAATGATTTGCTCTGTAATATCTTGGTTCTGATAACCCAGTTTGTGTTCATGCTACCAATACCCTTCACTGTTTATAGATACTCTGAAGAGAGTGGAGGAGGTAAGAAGAGATGATCAATGGGTTTAAGAAGGAGAAGGATGTGGAAGGGAGTCTTTATAAAGAGGATTCAATCAAGGAGGTTGACAGAACATCAGGGAGGCCTAAAGGAGGCTTCCAACTTTCATTGCCAGTATTGACTGATTGCATCACTCAAGAGGTTAGACAGATCACTCTTCTCTAGGTTGAGACCTTGTATGCATTTCTACCCCTTTTAATCTTCTTTAGTATCTTTCTACCATAGGGAGTCATGAATAATTGTCATCTAGTATTATGCTTAGAGTCTCATATTTCTGTCTTCCCCACCAGCCTGGCATTTCTTGATGATAACTGACTTAGAGTAGGCTCTTGATGTGCTTCATGGAATGAATAGTGGACTTTGCTTCCACAGAAACTTATGAAAGAAAATAGTATGCCTTCTTTTGTGCCAGACATTGTAATTGAGTTGGGCTATGAAAGAGAACAAGACAGATAAGATCTTTTCCCTTACAGAGTTTAGAGTCAAGTATATGTTGGTGGTCAAGCAGACAATTTTAATAATGGAGGACCATGGGAGTGGTTTAGTTGCTAGGCCATGTCCAGCTCTTGCGACCCCATGGACTCTAGTCCGCCGGGCTTCTCCTCTGTCCATGGGATTTCTCAGACAAGAATACTGGAATGGGTGCCATTTCCTTCTCCAGGGGATATTCTTGACCCAGGTATGGAACCCATATCTCCTGCATCCCATAGGCACATGTTATTGTAATTAAAATATAATATGATGAAGGCAATAATGACATTATATACAAATGCTATGCATATGGGCTTCACAGGTAGCACTAGTGGTAAAGAACCTACCTGCCAATGCAGGTGATGTAAGAGACATGGTTTCAATTCCTGGGTTAAGATCCCATGGAGTAGGGCATAGCAATCCATTACAGTATTCTTGTCTGGACAATCCCATGGACAGAGGAGCATGGTGGGCTAAGTCCATAGGTTTGCAAAGAGTCGAAACTTAGCACATGCATGTGGCTAACTATCCTTAAGGAATAACTAGGTGGATAAAGGAGATAAAGGCAATATAATTTATGGGAAAACATTAAATGACATAGAGATGCAAGTGTATCAATACACATGTTTTTAGACCATGATTCAAATTCACTGTGGCTAGAAGTGAGGTTGGCATAGGAGGCATGGTATTTATTGAATGATGTTTCTGACGCAGCATCATGGTGTTAGGGGAAAATAACCCCAGATAGGGTAGACTTTGGAAACCTGATGAAGCTCTGCAAGACTGTAAGCTCCATGACAGCAGGGACTGTGCATTGACTTTGATGCCTTAATGTCTCACAGCATGCTTAAACATCCTGTACTTGACTTATGCTTCTGTTCTCTCTTATCTGGCCTGTAAAGGCTTCCCCNGGTAGACTTTGGAAACCTGATGAAGCTCTGCAAGACTGTAAGCTCCATGACAGCAGGGACTGTGCATTGACTTTGATGCCTTAATGTCTCACAGCATGCTTAAACATCCTGTACTTGACTTATGTTTCTGTTCTCTCTTATCTGGCCTGTAAAGGCTTCCCCTGTAGCTCAGTTGGTAAAGAATCTGCCTGCAGTGCTGGAGATCCAGATTCGATCCCTGGGTCAGGAAGTTCCCCCGGAGAAGGAAATGGCAACCTGATCCAGTATCCTTACCTGGAAAATCTCACAGACAGAAGAGCCTGGTGGGCTGCAGTCCATGCGGTCGCAAAGAGTCAGGCACGACTGAGTGACTTACACTGACTTACACTTACCTGGCTTGTGAGAGCCCTGCTGTGACGAGCACGGGCACTCCACAGGTACTGTCCTGTAATTAACTATGTCCTATGTGTTTAAGAGCACTCTTAATGTGTATTTACTATTGGGAGATTTGGAAGAAGAATGGGAGTTTTGTCTTTTACCTTCATCTGGCATTGATTACTCTGGGCATTGTGAAAAAAAAATGAGTCTGAGATCTATTCTCAAATATTAAAGATGCTTGTTTTCTGGAAAGTTGGATATTGGATAATGCCAAAAGTTCAGTGCTAGAGAGACTGTTTTTCCTACAACACATATAAAATTCAAACAACAGACTTTTTGGTATCACAAAGAAGATTGCCTTATTTAAGTAAAGTAACTTGATCTGTTCAAGAATTTGAAAGTGTTTCTATTTTATTATCTTTGATTTAGCAAAATAGTGCTTGGAAAGTACTTCCCAGTATAAATATAAGCTTGTACTCAAATCAACTTGACTCAGTTTGAATACTAGTTTAAGCAATGAGTCACAAATATGCTTTTTGGAATTCTAACATTTTGCAAACAAGCAGTATAATTTTCTTTTCCCAGATATTCATATCACTTAAGAGAAAATAGTTGTTAAAAGTATAATAGAATATCAAGCAATAATGCAAAAAAGTTACATGAAAATACTAGTGAAAAATCATAAAAAACAACTTGAATATTTGAGAGAAACTATTATAGTATTGGGGTTCTTGGTTCTCACTTATCTTTTTATCAGCCCTGTTACCAGTATGTACTCTTAGATCCTCAAGACTTAAGTAATCTTTGTTTTTCTCATAAAGCATGAGACAATTAATTTATATTTCAAGTTGACATTTGTTCTCTATGGGAACACACTTTTTCATTCAGTCCATACGTTTTGAGCCTGGATTGCTATATTCCACTTATGTAGAGCCAAGGTAAATGAAAACTATCCTGAGGAAGCTTTATGAAGCTTCTTAAATGTTATGTGTTTACCCCAAAGACAAGGGAGCCGCCCTGGGGTTAAAACAAATTTTCAATACAAATGGGCATGATTGGAACAAGGGATCAGTGTGTGGTTAACATTAAAAGAACATGGCATTGCCCTTCCAAACTGAGTCCCTTTAATTCATTTTTAAAAACAAGGCCCACTTATAATGAGTTTAAAAGAAGTAGCAAGTTTTTATGTGGGGTTTGCTGCACAGATTTGGGCATAATCAGAAATTCTAATCATAAAAGGCTGAGAGAGCATAATAATCACAGAAGAAGGAGGACCACCAAGTGTCAAACACTCTGGAGGAAATGGAGATTTATCATCTCGGTGGTGAGGCAGGTGAAAGATGAATAGGGTGGTTTAGTGTCACTCCAGTGAATTTAGTGAGGAAGTGAAGGGCAGCCTTTGGGGGATATTTCGAGAAGGAGCTGGGATTTATGAACTGAAATATGTGTTATAATAGAATGGATTTCAGGAAGCTTACTCATTCTTCAGTCACAGTTGCAACATTATGGATGAGCCCCAGACAGTGTTTTAATGAAACCTTTCAGATCAATTGAATGTTTATTATCACGAGCAACCTCCACATGGAGAGCATATGTAGGTTTTCCAAATCTCAACTCTAGTCATTCCAGGAAGGTGAAGATCTAATTATGCATTGAGGTTTTCTTTCTGCTTAATAGAGATATTTGATAAATAACAGATTAACAAAGTTAGATGTGTTTTCTTCTTCCTGAGCTTGTGTACCTCTATCTATAGTTAATTTTTCACTATGAATGTTTCAGTTCAGTTCAGTTCAGTCGCTCAGTCGTGTCCGACTCTTTGCGACCCCATGAATCGCAGCACGCCAGGCCTCCCTGTTCATTACCATCTCCCGGAGTTCACTCAGACTCA
>SJYT01078058.1:93884-106877 GCA_006410635.1 Cephalophus harveyi
CCATAAGGGTGGTGTCATCTGCATATCTGAGGTTATTGATATTTCTCCCGGCAATCTTGATTCCAGCTTGTGTTTCTTCCAGTCCAGCGTTTCTCATGATGTACTCTGCATATAAGTTAAATAAGCAGGGAGACAATATACAGCCTTGACGGACTCCTTTTCCTATTTGGAACCAGTCTGAATGTTTAGAGGCTGTATAAGTGCCTCTAACAGATAGAAAGAAAAAAGTCCTAATGATGATACTAAGAATAAGGGACCTCCTGGTTTTACTGCCACCTCATCCTGGGTATTTCAAAATATCACGTTTGTAAGGTGAGCAATTTGGATTACCAGCATATGAACTTCTAAGATCCTTCTTGTTCCAGGATTCCATGAAATAGGAAGGAAACTGTGACTTTATTTCATGCTAAAGCTAGACAGACTCCAGTGAAAAAGAAAACCAACTATATAAAAGAACACTAGTAACCTAATACCAAATCATAAATCTATCAAAATATTGGCACTAAAATATATACAAAATATTAATAACAATATAGTTTTACTGGGTTTTGTTATATTTATGCATCACTTTATACAAATATATTCTGAGGCACATATTACACTGTCTTTCTCCCTACATGAAAAAAAAAATTGATTATTCACCCAGGAGGAAGCTTAGTACCAAAAAAAAAAAAAAAAAAAAGAGAGAGAGAGAGAAAATAGCAAGTGCTGGTGAGGGTGTTGGAGTAATTGGAACCCTGTGTAATGTTGATGGGAATGTAAAATGGTGCAGCTACTGTAGAAAATGCTATGGCTATTTTCAAAAGAGGAAACACAGAATTACCATTGTTGTTGCTGTTGTTCTGTCAGTAAGTCATGTCTTACTCTGTGACCACACAGACTGCAGCTCGCCAGGCCCCTCTGTTCGTGGAATTCTCCAGGCAAGAATACTGGAGTGGATAGCCATTCCCTTCTCAACGGGATCTTTCCAACCCAGGGACTGGACCCGAGTTTCCTGCATTGCAGACAGATTCTTTACCATCTGAGTTAACAAGGAAGCCCATGACCTAGCAATTCCACATTTGAATATACACTTCCCCCACAAAATGAAGGTTGGGACTAAATAGGCATTTGTACACCCACGTTAATAGCAGCATTACTTATAATAACTAAAACATGTACAAAATCCAGGGGTCCATTAACAGATGAGCAGGTAAACAAAATGTGTTACATGCATACAATGGAATACTTTTCAGCCTTAAAACAGATGGGAATTTGACACATGCTATGACATGGACAAATCTTGTAGACATTATTCTAAGTGAAATAAGCCAGATGCAAAAGGACAAGCATTGTTTGTCCCTTGTATGAGACATCTACAGTAATCAAACTTGTAGAGACAGAAAGCAGAATGGTGGTTGCTGGTGGGAGTCAGGGGTGAGGAGTAATGTTTAATGAGTTCAGAGTTTCAGTTGGGGAAGATGAAAAATGTCAGGAGGTGATGGGTAATGATGGCTGCAAAACAATGTACCTAAACCCACAAAACTGTACACTTAAAAATGGTTAAAATATGTTTCTGTTACATATATCTTGCCACCACTGAAAGTATCTTATTAACAAAAATATAACTAATAGAGAAGCTCTGATTCGTCTTTGGAAACTGAATCAGTTTAGTTGGATTCTTGCTCTGATCAGATCTTGGGCTAATTTAAATTTATGTTTCAATTTTTCACTATAAAGGAAGTTATAGTTCTCAGAAAATAAGAGAACTAGATGCTGATGTAAGCAAATGTAGCAAATGCTATCTATATCATGTCTCCAAAGGAAGACGCAGGAAAAAGCTAAAAAGGCAGGTCAGAAAGAAAGAGTTCAGTCAACCATAGGCAGAGGTGCCGTGGAGTTCTGAGGAGAATCAGGAGGGTAATTGTAAATAAAGGATTTTAATTTTGGCATCTTTCTCCAACCATAAAATGGCCAACTCCCAGACATTTGTCACTTATGAATTAGTTCCTATTATCATCCCTTTTTCTTTTATTAATCAGTTTCATACATTTTTGCGTCTCCCACTGGATTGTTAGATTCTCAAGAATACAATTGATTCTATAATTATTCCTGATGTCTGTATAATTCATAATAGCTACTTTCCTAAGAAAGAAATGAATGAATGAATGAAGGTGAGGTGAGTAATAGAGTGTCTGTCCTGTCAGGATTTATACTGCAGGCAAATATTGATTTGCTTATTAGCCAAACAATAGGAACACAGCTTAATTGATTGTTTGAACCACCCACCCAATTGAGGAAAACATGTCCAAAAGATTTTGTTATTATGCTGGCTACACACACAACTGCACTCAGGACTGGCACAGACCACCTACCTGTAGCACGGCTGAGAGGTAAGTCTTGATATCAGAAGTACACACGTCAGAGAGGTATCAGAATTCCAAGCTAGATGGAGCAAAGAAACTGCACCAGGCACGTTGTACTTTCAATTAAGATCCCACAAAGACTACTTTGTGAATAAGGGCCGAGCTCTGGAATAAGGGACATGCCTTAAGACTAAGTATAAAATAGACCTGCCCTGACAAAGACTAAAATTGAGCTTAATAAAATGAAAATGATCCACCAGCTATTTAACTCTCTTTTTGGACAAAACTCACAACTCAGAGGAAGACGATGCAATTGAGATTGCCTACATTCTATATTCCACAAGAAGAAGCGAACAATCAAAGATTTTTTGACATATAGGGAAGCACACACATTTTTTTTTTTTTTTTTAGATTTTGCTCATCTACAAGTGCAGAATAAAATATAAATTTTGGTGAACTGCAGCCACCACAAAATAACAAAATGTATTAGTTAGTCTAAGAAAGACACTCAGTCGTGTCTGACTCTTTGTGACCCCATGTACTATAGCCTGCCAGGCTTCTCTGTCTATGGTATTTCTCTGGCAAGAATACTGGAGTGAGTAGTTATCTATTCCCTTATCCAAGGTATATTACTGACCCAGGGATTGAATCCAGGTATCCTGCATTGCAGGTATATTCTTTACCATGTTAGCCACCAGGGAACAAAATGCATGGAGAATGATAAGTCAAGATAATAAAAATAATAACAGTTTAACATATATTTAGTGTGTATTAAATGGTAGACCTTATATTGTTCCTTGGAAGAAAAGTTATGACCAACCTAGACAGCATAGTATAAAGCAGAGACATTACTATGCCAACAAAGGTCCATCTAGTCAAAGCTTTGGTTTTTCCAGTAGTCACATATGGATGTGAAAGCTGGACTATAAAGAAAGCTGAGCACCCAAGAATTGATGCTTTTGAACGGTGGTGTTGGAGAAGACTCTTGAGAGTCCCTTGGATAGCAAGGAGATCCAACCAATGCATCCTAAAGATCAGTCCTGAATATTCATTGGAAGGACTGATGCTGAAGCTGAAACTCCAATACTTTGGCCACCTGATGGGAAGAACTGACCCATTAGAAAAGATCTTGATGCTGGGAATGATTGAAGGCAGGAGGAGAAGGGGACAACAGATGATGAGATGGTTGGATGGCATCACTGACTCAATGGACATGAGTTTGAGTAAGCTCCAGGAGTTGGTGATGGACAGGGAGGCCTGGTGTGCTGCAGTCCACGGGGTCACAAAGAGTTGGACATGACTGAGTGACTGAACTGAACTGAAACTATATTAAACAGTTCTTATGAATTCTCTTGTATAATCTTCACAATGAATTTGGAGGTATTTATTTTTATTTTACAGATAGAACAGTCCAAAGATATAAGTTTAAATAATTTTACCAAGGCCAGACACACATGTGTGTGTGCACATACACACACAAGCATCTGATTAATTTTAAACCCAGAGAAATGAATGTAAATTCCACAGGATTTTAAGACAATAGTGTTTTCTGCCTAGTGACGTAATGAACAGCAGACCAGAGGCAGTTGACACACAATCAGGCCACCCAGGACACACAACTTCCTAACTCAGTGCTTTGTGCCAGTTATACAATGGGCTTCCCTGGTGGCTCAGCTGGTAAAGAATCTGCCTAGCAAGCGGGAGAACTGGGTTAGAGCCCTGAGTTGGGAAGATCCCTTTAAGAAGGGAATGGCTACCCAGTCCAGTATTTTGACATGGAGAATTCCATGGACTGTATAGTCCATGGGGTCGCAAAGAGTTGGACACGACTGAGTGACTTTTTCACTTTCACACAGTGACTGTTGGTAAGATCCTGAGATCCTTATTAGTGGTCACAGATGATCACAGAGCTTTTTTATTGAAGGAATGAACATTTTAGTTGCTTTCAGTAGTGAAATAATCTAAGCATTGTCAGGGAGCATCTGAAAGCCAGAGGCTTTTTATGGAGAGTGATGTGAATAGATATCTTTTAAAATTAACAATGACAGACCTATTCCTGTAAAAGAGCAGCTAAAATAGGTTTTAAGGGAAAGATAAGGTTTAAAAGAGATACTTAAGAGTATCTCTCTTCTAATAAAACAAAACTGGTTTAACCATTTAAAGTGTATCACTTTAGTTATTAATGCCAAAAAATGAAGAATGCTTGAGTTCCCAGTTTGACTGATATGTTCAAAAATATCTCTTCTTATAAAGCATGGCTCTATGGTGTGTTTTTGTGATCTAAGTCCAGCTTTATATGTAGATTTTTAGTGTATCAGACATACATACATGATGTGTATAATATTGCTGATTGGATGTACACCGAATGGTAATTATTAGACAGCCTATTTTATTCTTGGTTTTATAGTACCATTAGGGCTTCCCAGGTGGCGCTAGTGGTAAAGAACACACCTGCCAATGAAGGAGACCTAAGAGACATGGGTTCAGTTCCAGGTTGGGAAGATGCGCTGTAGGAGAGCATGGCAATTCACTCCAGTATTCTTGTCTGGAGAATTCCATGGACAGAAGAGCGTGGCAGGCTATAGTTCAAGGGGTTGCAAGAAGTTGGACATGACTTAGCACAAATAGTTCCGTTAAGACCTAGCCTAAAGCTTCATTTCTCCAAAGGCCACTTAGTTCTAAACAAAGGATATACAGTTGCATAGAGCCGTTATCTGCACCTTTAACCTTATCTAACTCTTGTCCAAAAGTGTCACATTATATTGGGCAAGAGAGTTTCTATCATGGAAACAAAACTAAATAGAATAGAAAGGACCTCCATTCTATTCTCACTAGGCAACTCAAAATACACGTGCTGATTTGTATTTTTATTTCTGCATTTTTGGATATGAATATCAATTTAATCATTGTATTCTAATTTTAAAGTTGTTTTCATGAAGAATAACAGATATGCAGAAAAAGAATCATTGACTGTATATCTCAATAACTTATTTTGAAAGGAACATTTCCATTTAGTCACTCCCCAGTTGCCGGGAGCCAGCGTGAGGAATCCCACCCATGACAAGGTCATGCGGCAGAGATCTGATGGGCAAGGTCAAGTCAGATCTCAGGTTTTCCCCCTGGTATTGCCTGAGCATGTACCCCAAAAATAAGAATATGTCTGCCTTATTGTATTGTATTTTTCCACTCTTCTGACACACTGTGGAAAAAGTCAACTCAGGGCCTTAGCCTTCTGCATTTGAAAGGGTGTTTCTATCCAAAAACCCCTCTGATGGCTTTCTAGCCTACCTGCAGGGCTCCTACAGCTGCGCATGTGATTGTTTGAGGCCTCCCAACCGCGGGAGGCACAGGAAGCTTAAAACATCCTAGGAATGTAGGGGCTTCAGAGGAGTCAAAATCATTAGAATAGGACTGATTAAAGGTTTCATTTGTTGAGCCAATACTTGCTGCCAAATTTTCATAACCTTTATTTTTAGATATAGCTGGTATATAGAACAGGTATTGGAGAAGGCAATGGCACCCCACTCCAGTGCTCTTGCCTGGCAAATCCCATGGACGGAGGAGCCTGGTAGGCTGCAGTCCATGGGGTCGCTGGAAGTCAGACACGACTGAGCGACTTCACTTTCACTTTTCACTTTCATGCATTGGAGAAGGAAATGGCAACTCACTCCAGTGTTCTTGCCTGGAGAATCCCAGGGATGGGGGAGCCTGGTGGGCTGCCATCTCTGGGGTCGCACAGAGTCGGACACGACTGAAGCGACTTAGCAGCAGCAGCAGCACCCCTGGTATTAGCAACATTAGATCGTTGAGTTAAGTACTTTCTTTGTTATAACCCACTGCACCTTTGTTCTACAGGAATGTAACTTTATTTAGTACTTTGAGGGTGATGCAGAGTAAAGAAAAAATACTTCTAGGGAAAAGGAGTTTTCTGGTTGACAGACAATTATCCAGGAAGAGAGCCATAAAAATGTTAACAGGTCTCTTGGCCAGAAGATAATGTAAACCACCTGAGAACTTTTGTATACGGGAGGGTATGCAAAAAGAAAACCTTGTTTCAGTGAGGGTCAGGACTGCCGCCCCTGCATAACTCTGCATATTCCATTATTTCTTTATGTACAACTTGGGATATATAAGCTGATTTTGAAAAATAAAGTTTTTGGAGTCTTGCACCAATGCTGGGCTTCCCCATGTCATTCTTTTCTTCCCCTTTTCAGCTGAATTCCCATCTGGAGCGGGGAGGCTCACCACATCTACTTACTTGCCCTGGCTGCTAAGATCCACGCGAAAGGGAGCCTAAGGCGGGGCACCCTTTGATATTCAAATGGGCGCCGGTGGCCTAAGGTAGATGGTGCAAACCTCTTGTCTCGAGGATTTATTGGTTTTCCCCGTAAACCAAGTTATTCAGCCTCCTTTTCTCCATCTAAATTTCCTACTATACTATTTCTTCCTAAATCTAATCTTATATCTCTAAATAAATAAGCTTTTCCTCGCCAATGCCGTCCCTGCTTCAAATCACCCTGGATCCATTGGGGCTGGACCCCGGCACCCAGGTAAGCATGATCTTGATTTCTAAGTCTGTTGTCTGTTCCCCACCTCCCCCACCCCCGTGCTTGGCTGTTATGAATAAATGCATACTCACACTTTTGTTGGTATAAACAAAGGGATGGAAATTGCTGCATCAAAGCATAGGCTTAGGCTTAGTTTTAAAACAAAACACTAAATCATTTTTCAAAGTTCATTGTTTTCTTTTATTGTTTAGTCACTAAGCCGTGTCCGACTCTTTGGCAACTCCATGGACTATAGCCCATCAGGCTCCTCTGCCCATGGGATTTCCTAGCCAAGAAAACTGGAGTGGGTTGCCATTCCCTTTTCCAGGGGAACTTCCTTATCCAGGGATTGAACCCAGATCTCCTATGCTGAAGGCAAAAAAAAAAAAAAACCTTCCGAGCCACGAGTGAAGCCCTTGTTTTCTTTTACACTCCTACTAACAGTATATGAGAGTTCCCATTGCCTATGTCCCTAACCAACATTCTTATAAGCTACACGGAGCTGATTTTTATTGTTCTATGAGTTTGCCAGACATTTTCTTCTCATTGGAGTATCTCATACATTTACACTTAATATCGTCGGGGGCCAGCGTGAGGAATCCCGCCTGTGACAAGGTCATGTGGAAGGAAGCCTGACAATACGCAAGGACGTGATCAGGTTTCAGGGGTTCCCCCTGGAATTTCCTGAGCATCCACCCCCCTCCCCCCAAAAAATAAGAATCTGCCCACCTTTGTACTCTGCTTTTCCACTCTTCTGATATTCACTCGGAAAAAGTCAAATCAGGGCTTTAGTCTTCTGCATTTGAAAGGGATATTTCAGTTAAACCCCCTCTGATAGCTCTCTAGCTTGCCTAACAGGTTCCCCAGACCTCTTACAGCTTGTGAATTGCTTATAGCCCCCCAACCGCGAGAGGCACAAAGCTTAAAAGTATCTTAAAGATACAGAGCCTTTTCTAAAGAGTTAAAAATCATATTGGTGACGGGTTTTCACTGTTGACTCAATGATTGCTGCCAGGCCTCCATATTCTTTATCTTTTAGGCACCTGGGAGGATGTTAATCAATGTAAACAGGATATGGAAAAGGATATATAGTAGTTTCGATGTTAGCAACACTAGACTTTTGAGTTAATTACTTTTCTTTGTTATATATCACTGCACTCCTCTTGTGTCCTTGCTATGTAAGAATGTAACTTTATTTAGTGCTTTCTGAGAGTGGCACCAGACTTTGGGAAGATCAACACAAATAAATCTTCTGGCTGACAAACCCTTATCAGAAAAAAGGCTGTAAAATGTTAATTGGCCCTTTGGCTAGAAGATGATGTAAATCACCTAAGACTTGTGTATACAATTAGGTACGCAGAGAGAAAGGCCTGGTTTTGATAAGAGTCAGGGCTGCTGACGCTGCATAATTTTGTATTACCCATTGATCTCTATGTACAATCAAAAAGGTATAAAAGGACATTCTAGACAATAGGGGCTGGGACTAGTTGCTGGACTGGTTTCCCCCGTGTCTCCTCTTTACTCTAATTTAAGGCTGAATTCCCATCTGGGGCGTGGAGGCTCACCAAGTCTACTTACTTGTCCTGGCTTCTAAGATCTGTAAGAGAGAGAGCCCAAGGCGGGGCAGTCTCCGATATTCAAATGGACGCCGGTGGCCCAATGTAGATGGTGCAAGTTCCTTGTCTGGAACTTTATTCGCTTTCCATGTAAACCAAGTTATTCAGCCTCTTTTCTCCACTTAATTTTCCTACTATACTATTTCTTCCTAATCTAATCTTATATTTCTATATTAATAAACAAATAAGTCTTTCCTCGCCAACGCCGTCCACCCTTCGAATTCCCTGGATCCACCGGGGCTGGACACTGGCATAATGTAGTCACTGGTCTTTTGTTATATAAATCTATAATCTATAATTTGCTTAATTATAATAAGAAAGATGGAGGTGCAGCTCTTCCTCTAGTTTATGTCCATCAGATGCTGAGCTCTGCCTCTTCACTTTTCAGTTTCCTCTTCTAGTTTAATCAGGGTCACTGGGGAAAAAATGAAGTCCCAGTGATAATTTTTAAGAGTACTTGACTATGCATTATTTATATGTTTAGTGCCTTTTATGTGTTAGGCATTTTATATACCTTACCTTATTCTCTCTTCTTTTTCTCATATAAAAATTTTATATGAGAGAGAGAAAGGGGATAGAGGACAGGAGGAGACTGAGGTTGAGGGGATGATAAAGAGGTTAAGTGTTGTAGCCAAGGTCTGACCCATAGATTTAAGGGCTGGAGAGAGCTTAGGTTCACCATTGTTTAATCCCAAAGTCTACTATTTTCAGAGCAGCAGACTGCTCACATCCACCTGTTAAATATAAAAGTAATCATAAAGCTAATAGATTTTATAATTCTCCCTAACAAATGGTTATTTCTTTTTCTAAGAGTTTTAACTACAATTTTTAAATTCTTTCAATCAAGAAATCTGTGTGTTTATACATCAAACACACATATGTGGATATACCTGCAATACATACATATATACATATAATTTGGAATGTATTCTTTCCCTTTCATTAATATAGGACAAAGAGATGCACCAACATCAATATCAGAATAACACAGAGAGGGACTTCCCTGGTGGTCCAGTGGTTAAGACTCCACACTGCCAATGCAAGGGACATAGGTTCCATCCCTGATTGGGGAACTAGGATCCTACAAGCTGCATGGACAAAATAAAAAGCTGGTCTTGAGATTCTATGGGAAACATTAAAAAAAAGTTAAGTTAAAAACAGAAAAGAAATCCTTGGAGTAGAGTGTGTTCTTGCTGGTCTGGTTCGGAGCCAGAATTCTTGGAGGGCTACACTGAGAGGCTTCTTTTCTTTCCTTCCTCCCCGCCTGGGCTCCACCTGGCACATTACCTTGCTCTCAAATTCCTGTGCTCAGGTTCTTTTCCTCAGGTTCCCTTTGCCAGAACCATTACTATTGTTTGCAACAAGCATCCAGAAGAGTTGAGCTGTGCTTTGCCACTTTTTAAATTTAAATTTATTTATTTTAATTGGAGGATAATTACAATATTGTGTTGGTTTTGCCATACATCAATATGAATCTGCCACGGGTGTACATGTGTTCCCCTTCCTGAACCCCCTCCCTCCTCCCTCCCCTTACCATCCCTCTGGGTCATCCCAGTGCACCAGCCCCAAGCAGCCTGTATCCTGCACCAAACCTGGACTGGTGATCTGTTTCTTGTATGATATTATACATGTTTCAATACCATCCTCCCAAATCATCCCACCCTCTTCCTCTCCCACAGAGTCCAAAACGCTATTCTATACATCTGTGTCTCTTTTGCTGTCTCACATACAGGGTTATCATCTGTATACCATCTTTCTAAATTCCATATATATGCATTAGTATACTGTATTGGTGTTTTTCTTTCTGGCTTACTTCACTCTGTATAATAGGCTCCAGTTTCATCCACCTCATTAGAACTGATTCAAATGTATTCTTTTTAATGGCTGAGTAATACTCCACTGTGTATATGTATCACAGCTTTCTTTGTTGATGGACATCTAAGTTGCTTCCATGTCCTGGCTATTATAAACATTGCTGCGATGAACACTGGGGTACATGTGTCTCTTTCAATTCTGGTTTCCTCGGTGTGTATGCCCAGCAGTGGGATTGCTGGGTCATAAGGCAGTTCTATTTGCAGTTTTTTAAGGAATCTCCACACTGTTCTCCATAGTGGCTGTACTAGTTTGCATTCCCACCAACAGTGTAAGAGGGTTCCCTTTTCTCCACACCCTCTCCAGCATTTATTGCTTGTAGACTTTTGGATGGCAGCCATTCTGACTGGCGTGAAATGGTACCTCATTGTGGTTTTGATTTGCATTTCTCTGATAATGAGTGATGTTGAGCATTTTTTCATGTGTTTGTTAGCCATCTGTATGTCTTCTTTGGAGAAATGTCTGTTTAGTTCTTTGGCCCCTTTTTTTGCTTCACCACTTTAAAGGATTTTCAGGTTAATGCTTTTCCTGTGATTTTTAAAAATGCAATTTTAATTTTACTCTGGTGTTTAGTGAACATGTGATAAATACTTTAAAAATTCTATGTCTGAACTTAAGGTAGAACCTGGATTATCACATGAAGGATGACTAAGATATTAATTCAGCTTTCCCATAGAAAGGAAGTTATGTACAGTTGAAAACATAGACAGGCAAAATAATTATTTTTTGCCTATTTCATGGTTGCTGCTATACATACATACATTACCTTACATAACACTTACAAAAACTTCAGAGTAGTTACCATCACCTCTGTTTTACGGACCAGTAAGTGACTTCACTTTTCACTTTCACTTTAAGTGGGTATTAAAGAAAGCAAGTATCATGTTTTATAGCAAATGGCTAGAGATGAGGATTCCGAGGAGCCTGCTTCTAAAGTCCCTGCCTTCTTCACAAAATAGTCCCCTTCCCAGACTTGTAACTAATGTTGATGTCTATCAATATACAGACAAAATTAGAATAAATCTATGCAAGCATTTTTTTTTTTCTAATCTGTTCGTTTCCATGCACAGAAAACATGATGGTTCAATGGTGGATAAGAGCACAATTTTTGTTATTAAGCGAGCATAGATTCTAATCTTGACTCTGGTGGTGGTGATTTAGTCGTTCCGTTGTGTCTGACTCTTTGTGACTTCATGGGCTGTAGTCCCCAAGGCTCTACTGTCCGTGTGATTTCCCAAGCAAGAATACTACAGTAAGTTGCCATTTCCTTCTCCAGGGTATCTTCCTGATCCAGGGATTGAACCCATATCTTATGTATTGCAGGAGGATTCACCTCTGAACCATCAAGGGAGATCAATCTTGACTCTAATACCTAATAATTACTTTACCCAAATGGCAACCCACTCCAGTATTCTTTCCTGGAAAATCCCATGGACAGAGGAGCCTGGCAGATTACAGTTTATGGGGTTGCAAAGAGTTGGACATGACTGAGCAAACTCGTACCTGTTAAAGAGTTAATTAAGCTAAACCAAACTCTGTGAGGCTCCGTTTTCTCATTCATAAAGTGGGAATAATAGCAGCGCCTCCACTGTAAGGTTGTTTAAGTTATAAATGAGATAGTGAAAATGAAGTGTGTGACATAGCTTATAGTAAGAAGGCAAACAAATTAGCTATAATTATTTGTATATATTGTGAACTTTGAACATATTTAAAAACTCCTTAAAACAAACTGCCTCTTAGTAGGGGGAAAAAGTAAGTCATGATTCACTACTGTGCTGGATCTAAACAGCATAATTGATGTGCTGAAAAATCACTAAAAAAGGCATTTATCACCACTTAAAAAATAAATAATCTTTATTTTGGAAATAGAAGTGTCAGTACAAGTTTAGTTGCATTTACTTATAGGTTGGAGAAGACTTTTAAGAGACCCTTGGACTCAAAGGAGATCAAACCAGTCAATCCTAAAGGAAATCAATCCTGAATATTCATTGGAAGGACTGATGCTGAAGTTCCAATACTTTGGCCACCTGATGGGAAGAGCTGATTCATTAGAAAAGACTCTGATGCTGGAAAAGACTGAAGGCAGGAGGAGAAGCGGATGACAGAGGATGAGATGGTTGGATGGTTGGATGAGATGGTTGGATCCACTGACTCAATGGATATGAGTTTGAGCAGGCTCCAGGAGATAATGAAGGACAGAGGAGCCTAGTGTGCTGCAGTCCATGGGGTCACAAACAGTCAGACATGACTTAGTGACTGAACAACTAAATTCTAGTCATTCCTTTAGAAAAAGCATTCCCAAACTCATCCACTAAAACTAATAGTGCAGTATGCTAACACCTGTTTGAAAAAGTAATTCCTTGACAAAATATATTTAAATCATTTTAAGTTACATACATATAATCTGATAAGATATCTATAATTGTGGTCTATATACTCTCAAATTACCAATGCATAATTTATTTAGATTTATAAGGACAAATTCATATTGCCATTAACAATATTGAATAATTTATTTATTAGTCCAAATCATCCTATTATGCCCATGTTATCAAATAACTAATAGCAGATTTTCATAACAACAAAATTAATATGTTGCAGAATTTTTGTAAG
>SJYT01078059.1:4793-21312 GCA_006410635.1 Cephalophus harveyi
GAATCAAGATTGCCGGGAGAAATATCAATAACCTCAGATATGCAGATGACACCATCCTTATGGCAGAAAGTGAAGAGGAACTAAAAAGCCTCTTGATGAAAGTAAAAGAGGAGAGTGAAAAAGTTGGCTTAAAGCTCAACATTCAGAAGACTAAGATCATGACATCTGGTCCCATCATTTCATGGGAAATAGATGGGGAAACAGTGGAAACAGTGTCAGACTTTATTTTTTGGGGCTCCAAAATCACTGCAGATAGTGATTGTAGCCATGAAACTAAAAGATGCTTACTCCTTGGAAGGAAAGTTATGACCAACCTAGATAGCATATTCAAAAGCAGAGATATTACTTTGCCAACAAAGGTCTGTCTAGTCAAGGCTATGGTTTTTCCAGTAGTCATGTATGGATGTGAGAGTTGGTCTGTGAAGAAAGCTGAGCACCGAAGAATTGATGCTTTTGAACTGTGGTGTTGGAGAAGGCTCTTGAGAGTCCCTTGGACTGCAAGGAGATCAGACCAATCCATCCTAAAGATCAGTCCTGGGTGTTCATTGGAAGGACTGATTTTGAAGCTGAAACTCCAATACTTTGGCCACCTGATGTGAAGAACTGACTCATTGGAAAAGACCCTGACGCTGGTAAAGATTGAGGGCAGGAGGAGAAGGGGACAACAGAGGATGAGATGGTTGGATGGCATCATCGACTCAATGGACATGGGTTTGGGTAGACTCCAGCAGTTGGTGATAGACAGAGAGGGCTGGCATGCTGCGGTCCATGGGGTCACAAAGAGTCAGACACGACTGAGCGATTGAACTGAACTGAACTGAACTTGCTGGTGTCCTATATATCTATATTAGTACTGAGATCACAGCCTGAAGATCCCTCAGGCCTGGAGCCCTCATAGCTTTGGCTTTTGCTTAGATTTTGCATTCCCTTTTTGTTTCCTGTACCTGGGGGTTTCCTCCTCATTCCTTTGAGCAAGACCACATGTCACAGTTTTTACATCATATTTTATGCATAGTTTTGTAACCACTGACCAGAAACAGGTGGCCAAATTGTTTTAGATTCCTAAGTGGTTGATTTATTTTATTTTTAAGCAAAGGCAAGGAAAACAGGATGGACATAAGGTATTAACCTATGCTTTTTATTTTCTGGTTATATTTATCATCTAAAAATATATGTAAACAATTTCAACATTTTGGCATTAATATGTCGGTGGTTTATTTCTGTCTTAGTGCAATACATGCTAAAGGGAATTCATAGACACTTAAAAATATATATATATATTTGCTCTATAGCTTTAATTTTTTATTATTCATCCAAAGGCTTGGACAGTTATGTTACTATATCTCACTATAAATGTAATTTTTTAAATGTTATTTTTTACTTAACTGTTTTTCATTCAATTAGTCATTTTTTGATTAATAAGGGAATTCTATTCTTTTTTGTTATAAAATGTAATGCAGTATTTAGGAAAAAATCTTGAAAGAGGAAATATATACTATAAAAATGAAAACATAATATTTTAAAACGTGGATATGGAAGTGGAAAAGGAGAATGGGAAAAATAACAGAATCTGAATTTGTCTTATTCTATGGGAACAACTCAATGAGATACTTAACATTCATAAAGTTGACAGAAAGATGAAGAATTGAATATGCTGTATTTTTAATTTTATTTATCTTTTTTGTCCTCCATAGTTTCTTACTTTACTGAATATAAATGAACAGATGAATTAATAAAGACAATAAAAAAAATTCCACTATTTCCCCCTTAGCTAGGATATTTTTAATAACTATTTCTTTGAGTTCAGGAGTGTTGCTTGTGGCATATAATATGGTTGAGTCACTGCCTTTTTCTTCTCCAAGCTTGTGTTGAAAGCATAATTAGGTTTGTGGTTTAAGCTAAACCTAATAGCCTTTGTTTCTTTTAAAATATGTATTAGGTGAACAGACTATGCAGGTGTTTGCAAGTTTATATTAGGAAAGGAAAAGAAGCTAGTTTTCCAAGAAATAAAATTTTATGGAGAAGCTGGAAAATACGTGTTTAAAATGTCATTCTATAAATCCATCATAAAAAATTTGCATTTTTTGGTTATCTTAGTATAGAGTCTCTGGGTAACCTTTCAAGCAATAGCAATGCTATACTCATGGCCATGCATCTTCAGAGAGGAGTTGGTTCTAAAGGCTTGCTTATCTGGGAAGCTTTCTTTGGAAGGTGTGGATGTCTTTTGAGTTTAATCCTCAGGAGTTTCTGATCTTAGATTTAAGATTAAGAGGAGAGAGGGAGGTGGACTTGAACATCACAAATTAAAGGAGGAAAAAAAAAAAATGGAAAGATTCTGTAGAGGTTGCACGTCCAACTTTCACACTATGACAGGATACTTGAAAATGTTTTCAAAAAGCAAGTACTTTCTGGATATGTGAGGGCATTTCTAAGTATCAGGAAAAAATAACTGAATATTTCAGATCTTTGCAGTTTCTCCATATACAGGAATTCCAGATGTTTCAGAATTCCAGATGTAAAGAAGCCATTGCATATCTTTGTTTAAATATTCGAGTGGGTTTTGAGATGCTAAAGAAGGAAAAAGGCATACCCTTCAGTTCTTCCTTTTTAAAAACAGGATAGTACCTACTCCACAATGCTAACAAGAGGACAAAACCAGTGTGAAAGGTCAGTAAATGAGTATCCTCTCCATCCTGTTTGTCTTTCTACCTCCCAGGGCTGTTGTGGCAAAAAGATGTGAGGTATTTAAAAGGTCCTAGCACTGTAGAAAATGCAGTATATGTTTGCTGTTTACTGCTGCAGATACTGAACCAGTAATTATCTGTGGGATGAATGCCAGATGTAAATAATAACAGGGACTCCTGGCCATCTGTCTTAACATAATCCATCTGCCCCATCTTTCCTGGACAGTAATCTGAGTCACACATGTCTTTAACTTCCCTGCTACAAATGTCTGTGAATGTGCCAATGTTGTGATAATTCATTTTTCCCATGAAATGCAAATTAGTTTTACATCCATCTTCCTGTATCTCAGGTCAGGTATCTACCCTGATGAGATTTTTTTGGCTTTTGGTTTACTCAGAATTAATAAATTTAGAACACCTATTTTTTTCCTCTTTTGCTTGGGAGTCCTGATATCTCACTAAGCAATGTGGAGCTTTATAAGCCCTAACCAGTCAGGGCCACCACTGCCACCTGAGAGTTTGCTGGTGGACTGGGAAACAAGTACCCACTGCCTCTCCTTATGGGAGCAAGGGGACCGCAGAGGCCAGTTATGCCCTTTGCTGGTGGCCTTTCCAGCAGGGAGGACTCTTCACTGTAGTTTCCTGGGTGCGGCTTTTCGGGAGGATGGGCTGGGAACTCCCCCTTCCCAGAAGCCAGTGGCAGAAACCCCCAAAATCCCCAAGAACTTACTGAGCGTGACTGACTCGTTGATCTTAAAGCTGCAGAGGACCCTGTCCACGTTGCGGGCGTGTCGGAAGCCATTCCCTCTCACGACTACTTGAAAAGATTCTGAAACAAAGAATAATGACAAGACACCTGAATTGACTGCACAATGTTAACCTTAAATTTCCCATCATCAGGCTTAAAATATTCAAGATCAGCTCAAGCCGGGAAACAGAAGCATCCATGTGGGAGCCTTTCACCACTTAATCGCTGCTTCTCACTAGCTGTCCACCAGGAAGGCGCAGAACTTCTTAAATTCCCACCTCGGCTTTGCCTTCACTGTCCCTCCTCCCTGAGTGCCTCTCCCTCACCTGTGTCCTGCAAACCTTGCCCATCTCTCAAGTCGTGGCAGTCTAAAAACCTGTGATATCTCCCACCAGAGGCCTCTTGTATCTCTTTTATACATTGGATGCAGAGGAAAGGATTTCTTTAGAACTCAAGGTGCCTAGGGTTTTTGGAGACCACTGTCTTCTGGCATTCACAGTCTGCCCCGAATAGTGCAGCATATGACTAGGTATTGCTTGACGTTGTCCTTTTGTCTTTTCTTCCACAGCTAGAAAAGCATTCCTTTATGTTTAGAATTTGTTTGACAACAGTTTCAGCTCTCCTGTGTCTGCAGGGCACACAGTAGGAAAACCTAGTGTTGGGTAGGAGTAACTGTACTCACCAGAGAAGACAAGTTTTGTTTATGGGTGGCCAGTTGTGAAGCATTTCCCGTTTGAACTGACATAGGTCCTAGTGCAGTTAATGCTCTCTTCTCTCCAAATAGAAGAGATAATATAGCTCACTGGCCTCTAGCCCCGCATGTTAATTTCATGTTGGCATAATTCATGCTGAATTAACACAATATCTTCATAAAGTAAAAATAATGATCCTCTTACTAAGGGGAAAAAAACCCAACTAATTAATTTATTAAATGTTTAGGAATATTTGCTTAAGTTTGATGGTAACTAATAGCCAATATCTCCTTTTCTTTTATTTTTGTCATCCTTTTGTATATAAAAATTGGGGCATGGGATAATGCTGTGTGGCATTAAAAAAAAAGAAAAAGACTAAAAGTTAGAAGTCAAAGTGCAATATTTGTGACAGTGGATTTGGCGGTGTAAAGTTTCAAATGGAGATTTTCATTGGAGGAAGAATGGAATTAAAGGACTAGCATAGGGGACTCTTCTAAACTTTAATAAATGGCATGAATGTATGTCACCTTCATTCCCAGGAAACTCATTTAGAGGTCATGTTTGCCAAGAGAATAATAACTGATATCAACTGCTCCCTCTTTGTGTGCCAGACTCTGTACTAAGTGTTGTAAATGTCTGATGTCATTTAAACCTCACTACAGGGAGGTACAAATGAGAAAAACAAGCTTAGTGAGGTTAAATAGCTGGTCCCAGATCACACAGCTGGTAGTCAGGATTAGAACTGGAATCCAGGTCTGTCGGGTGTCAAGTGTCACGTGCTTAGAACTCAGCCAGCATGCTCTTTACCATTATGCTAAAATGAATCCTCAATGTCTTGTGACATATGACTCATTCAGAGATTAACACTGTGATTTTTTAAAAGCTTATTTTATTTTTATTTTTGGCAGGTTTGCCCATTTTGCAGGTAGGTGGAGCTACCTGCCTGGCTGGGAGGCAGAGAACCCAAAGTAAAGGAAAGGAACCCAGAGGCACTAAGTGGGCCACAAGGAGAAGCAAGTTAGCACAGAGTGCTGTTGAGAGCTGTGAACGAACTTCACTGTAAGGAAAGTGAAATTTTGATATTGTAGATGAGGTGCCCAAGATCAAGTAATCTATAATTGGTAAGCAGCAAAACTGGGTACTAATGTATGAGTATTCACTGCCTTAGTTTTGAACTATATTAAGGTCATGGGTGCATGGCTTTTTCAGATCCAATTACCAGGCTACCTGACACCAGCTATGACTGTTTTGAAACAATGCATGAAGAAGAATGCTAGATTCTCACCTTGTTCCTTATTACATGCCCCAGACTGGGAGGTCCATCTATATGATCCCCTCTGACTCCCCACGGTGGGGGGCACTGGCCTACTGTGTTCTTCCCTCAGCCAGCCAAGGATTCAAGCCATCTTTCTAGTTCCTCCAAACTCTGTCTTTGTAATTTTTTATTCAGCTTCAGTGGACAGAGAAAACCAAGATTTTGGTGGTAACAAACAGGGGCTTATAGTCTGGGGTATGTGATGAGGAACAAAGTAGTGAGAGTTTTGTATCCTTCTCCTTGTATTGTTTCAAAATAGTCATAGCTGGCATCACGAAGACAGGTAATTGGTCCCTGGTAGCTCAGACAGTAAAGAGTCTGCCTGCAGTGTGGGAGATCCGGGTTTGATTCCTGGGCTGGGAAGATCCCCTGGAGAAGGGAATGGCTCCCCACTCTAGTATTCTTGCCTGGAAAATCCCACGGACTGAGGAGCCTGGTAAGCTACAGTCCATGGGGTCACAAAGAGTCAGACATGACTGAGCGACTAATATTACTATCTCTGGTTTATTTTCCTTTGGCCTTCTTTCTGAAATGCAAAAAGCTACAAGGGGTGGTCTACAAAGGGAGAGCTCAGGAAAGGTAAGCACAAGGTATAGGATGTAATTAGCATAGAGTTAAGGGGCAATACATGCAGGATGTAACTCATGCAGAATTAGGGACCATATGTGCAGGATGTAATTTACAGAATGTCAGGTTAGTTTGTGAAAAGCAAATCTAGTCACAGACTACAGATGAGGAATAGTTAAAAGTAAAACTAGGAGTGATCAACTCTTTCAGGTGTGTTTATATTTCTTCCCTGACCTGTTCACTGTTCTATTTTCTTTGCTCTCAGGAAAGGGAAAGAAAACAAAAACTAACTCCTCTATTTTCCTTTTCACTGCAACAGTATGAGTATTAAGAATTTAGATATGCATGTTGATGCATAGATAGGACTGCTAAATTTAGAAGGGTGAACTAAATAGTTTTATTTTTTCTTTAAAAAATTTTATTATTATTATTATTTTTAACACCAAAAACATTTTGTATTGGGGTATAGCCGATTAACAATGTTATGATAGTTTCAGGTGAACAGCGAAAGGACTCAGCATTTTCTTTCGATGTCTGCCTGGCATGTGATTGATGACACTGTTGGTTCAACAAGCATTCTATTAAGTGCCAGGCATTGTGGAAGAATCTTATTGTACAATATCTTTTTATTCAGTTTAGCCTTTAGAAACTCATTTCTGTTTTTAGTCTGAATGCTAGACATCCAGAAATCTGCCATTGGATGTTTTTGCTGATTAAAAATGTTTTCTGCCTCACTGCTGGGTCTACTTCTCTTATTTCCTCAAAGATCAGTGGAAGGAGAGAAGATGCTGGAAATGCAGGCCATGTGCCAAGTTCTCTTCTCTTAAGGTCATATCCTAGCCTTAGCAGTGCTGCTGAGGGGTCCCTGTAAGAGAGGATGTCTGTCTGGTTGGGCCTGGCCCACCCTCAGGATATTAGGAAGAAAGACATCAGGAATCCATGAACAGCCACAGTGGAAACCAAACAATTTAACCCCCAGGCCTGGGGAGCAGATGGAGGAAATGATGCTCTGGGAGGCACACCAGAGCAGAGGCCAGATGCCATCCTGCCTGGTACAGTTTCTGTGATAGGATGCACATTTGGTCTCCAGAAGAGCCCAAATACTGACCCTGCAGCCTGACTGGAATGTCAGCCCTTCACACGTAGAGGTTATATAACAAAACCTTTGTCAAGTGGATCTGCCAGCAAGTGAGACCAGGACACACCAGAACCAGGACATACTGATTGAATTACACTATTCATAAAGCCCTAAACCTACCTCTCACAATAAGTACATCTAAGGTTGCTTTTCAGTTCAGTTCAGTCACTCAGTCATGTCCAACTCTTTGCGACCCCATGGACTGCAGCACGCCAGGCCTCCCTGTCCATCACCAGCTCCCAGAGTTTGCAACATGTATGTTGGGTTACAGATCCTACAAGAAGTGCTTAGAGATTGGAAAACTTCAGGGAGGACTTTCTACCAGGGAATGATCTTTTATTCCATCTCTTTACATATTCTTTAAGTTAGCTGTAAGATATATATTTATTATGACTTTTTGTCACTTTATTCTCAATTATAATTTAAGCTTCCTGATGGGAGAGGCCAGGATTTCTTTTTCTTTAGAATTTTGGGCTCAGAGCCAAAATAACCCAGAGCTGAGTCAATGTCAGTCTAAGCTCCTTTAATGAATAAATAAATGACATCTTGGGAGAGAAAGGGAATAAGGGAAGGAGAATGTGGTCATTTATTCAGATACCAGTCAGATAAAATCCTGTTTATTTTCTGAGGCTTAATAAGGTCATTGAATGAGAAGAAGCCCAACATCATTAGTTATTAGGGAAATATAAATCAAAGTCCCTCCACATTCACCAGAATGGCTATAATAAAAGAGATGGACAATAACAAGTGTTGGTGAAGAAATTAGACCCTGCGTACCTTGCTGGTGGGAATGTAAATTGGTGCAGTTGCTTTGTAAAACAGTTTGACAGTTCCTCAAAAAGCTAAACCTAGAATTACTATATGACCCAGAAATTCTATCCCTAGGTATACACTCAAGAGACTTGAAAACGTACATCTACACAAAAGCTTGTACATGTATGTTCACAGTAGCATTATTCATAATAGCCAAAAAGTGGAAATAATGCAAGTATCCATGAAATGATGAATATGGTATTCATACAATAGAATATTATTCATCCATATAAAGTAAGTAAGTTCTGACACATACTGTGATGTGGATGAATTCTGAAAACATCATGCCAAGTAAAAGAAGCCAGACACCCATTCCCTTTCATTTCCATATGAATAGCTCAATTAGCAGATCCAGAAAGGCAGAATATTGTCTGGCGGTTGTCAGGGCTGGAGAGAGGAAAAAATGGGGCCTGACTGCTTAAAGAGTATCGTGCTTCTTTTTAAGATTATGAATATATTTTGGAATTAGATAGTGGTTATAGTTGTACAACTGTGTGAGTATATCAAACATTACTGAATTGTGGAGAAAGCACAAGCTGGAATCAAGGTTGCCGGGAGAAATATTAATAACCTCAGATATGCAGATGACACCACCCTGATGGCAGAAAGTGAAGGAGAACTAAAGAGCCTCTTGATGAAAGTGAAAGAGGAAAGTGAAAAAGTTGGCTTAAAGCTCCACATTCAGAAAACTAAGATCATGGAATCTGGTCCCATCACTTCATGGCAAATAGATGGGGAAAGAGTGGACACAATGGCTGACTTTATTTTTCTGGGCTCCAAAATTACTGCAGATGGTGACTGCAGCCATGAAATTAAAAGACGCTTCCTCCTTAGAAGGAAAGTTATGACCAACCTAGACAGCATATTAAAAAGCAGAGACATTACTTTGCCAACAAAGATCCGTCTAGTCAAGGATATGGTTTTTCCAGTAGTCATGTATGGATGTGAGAGTTGGACTATAAAGAAAGCTGAGTGCCGAAGAATTGATGCTTTTGAACTGTGGTGTTGGAGAAGACTCTTGAGAGTCCCTTGGACTGCAAGGAGATCCAACCAGTCCATTCTAAAGGAGATCAGTCCTGGGTGTTCATTGGAAGGACTGATGTTGAAGCTGAAACTCTAGTACTTTGGCACTTAATGCGGGAGCTGACTCATTGGAAAAAAGACCCTGATGCTGGGAAAGATTGAGGGCCAGAGGAGAAGGGTACTGAGTTGAACTGAACTCTTTGAAAAGGTGAATTTTAGGATATGTGAATTATAGCTCAGTTTAAAAAAAGAAAACTGTTAAGGTCAGAGATTGATAAACTTATTCTATTCCCTCCTTTTCTTTTTTTTGAAAATATGGAACACATAGTTTTGTGATGACCTCAATAAAGATCTTTTATCAGTCACTGGATCTGAAAATGAGATATCTGTATATTCACCATTTGCTCTGGTGACCTAAGACTTTTGTTGTTACCACTAACAAAATTATTGTTAGTGATATTTCTATCTTATGAGTTAGTTTTAATTTTCTCTCCTATTAAATGCATATTGCGACATGTAACATCTAAAATATAATATAGAGCTGAATGTGTATTAAGTGCTTTCTGATGCCTAAATTACTCTGCTGCTGCTGCTGCAAAGTTGCTTCAGTCGTGTCCGACTCTGTGCGACCCCATTGACGGCAACCCACCAGGCTCCCCCGTCCCTAGGATTCTCCAGGCATGAGTACTGGAGTGGGGTGCCATTTCCTTCTTCAATGCATGAAAGTGAAAAGTGAAAGTGAAGTCGCTCAGTCATGTCAGACTCTTAGCGACCCCATGGACTGCATGCAGCCTGCCAGGTTTCTCCGTCCATGGGATTTTCCAGGCAAGAGTACTGGAGTGGGGTGCCATTGCCTTCTCTGCTAAATTACTCTAGAAGATTTAAAAAAAATTTTTATAGCTATTTACTTTTTTAGTTCAGTTCAGTTCAGTCACTCAGTCGTGTCCGACTCTTTGTGACCCCATGAATCGCAGCACGCCAGGCCTCCCTGTTCATCACCAACTCCCAGAGTTCACTCAGACTTTGTGACCCCATGAATCGCAGCACGCCAGGCCTCCCTGTTCATCACCAACTCCCAGAGTTCACTCAGACTCACGTCCATCGAGTCCGTGATGCCATCCAGCCATCTCATCCTCTGCCATCCCCTTCTCCTCCTGCCCCCAATCCCTCCCAGCATCAGAGTCTTTTCCAATGAGTCAACTCTGCACATGAAGTGGCCAAAGTACTGGAGTTTCAGCTTTAGCATCATTCCTTCCAAAGAAATCCCAGGGTTGATCTCCTTCAGAATGGACTGGTTGGATCTCCTTGCAGTCCAAGGGACTCTCAAGAGTCTTCTCCAACACCACAGTTCAAAAGCATCAATTCTTTGGCGCTCAGCTTTCTTCACAGTCCAACTCTCACATCCATACATGACCACAGGATAAACCATAGCCTTGACTAGATGGACCTTAGTCGGCAAAGTAATGTCTCTGCTTTTGAATATGCTATCTAGGTTGGTCATAACTTTTAGTGAGGTATAATTGATATAGAAGTTGTATGTAAGGCGTATAACTGAAACATTTTGATACAGTTACACAATCATGGGGCAATACCACAATCAAGGTGGTAAACACACCCACCAGCCTCAGAAGTTTCCATGTTCCCCTTCATAATCTCTTCTTCCAGTCCCTCCCCATACCATGCAACAACCGATTTGTTCTCTGTTGGTGTAGGTTAGTTTGCATTCTCTAGAATTTTATGAAATGGAATCATATGGTAAGTATTTCTGTTTGGTCTGACTTCTTTATACTCAGCATAATTATTTTAAGCCTCATCCATAATTACTTTGAGGTTTATGGATAGTCTATTCCTTTTTATTGCTGAATATTATTCATTGTATGAAAAACCACAGTTGTTTATCCATTCATGTGTTGATGAACATTTGAGTTGTTCACAGTTTTTGGCTCTTAAAAATAGACCAGTTATAAACATCTGTGTACAAGTCTCTGTCAGAATATAAGTTTCTTTTCTTCTTGGGTAAATACCTAGGAGTACAATGGCTAGGTCATGTGGTAGGTGTATATTTAACGTTTTGAGAGACTGTTAGAACTGTTTCCCAAATGAGAGTACAATTTTACATTTCCACCTTCTAAGTGTGAGTATTCCTCCTTCAAATAGAAATATCTTTGAATGAAAAAGAAGACCAAGTGGAGAATTAAACAACTGATTCAGAAGAGGTGACAGGCATGAGCTTTTTGAAAGAAAATGAAGAGTGAAAGAAACAAAGCCACTTTTTGATGTTGCTTAAAAGTGTCTGGTTTAAGCTGCCTAAAAGTACCTCCCTTTGCACTCACTCGATCATTGTTTATTACAAACAATGGGAAACAACAGAGTACAATAATACAATTGCTTCTCAAATGATGATGTGGGGGGCTGATGATAACCTCCTTCCATTTCTGGAGGACAAAAGCTTCACATGTAGAGTAGTTGGCAAGTTGTATGCCTAATTCCAATTAGTTTCTTCCTGGAGTATTGCTTACATAGAACACTATGAGCTTCGACTGTGTGGATCACAATAAACTGTGGAAAATCGTCAAAGAGATGGGAATTCCAGACCACCTGAGCTGCCTCTTGAGAAACCTGTATGCAGGTCAGGAAGCAACAGTTAGAACTGGGCATGGAACAACAGACTGGTTCCAAATAGGAAAAGGAGTACGTCAAGGCTGTATATTGTCACCCTGCTTATTTAACTTTTATGCAGAGTACATCATGAGAAACACTGGGCTGGAAGAAGCACAAGCTGGAATCAAGATTGCTTGGAGAAATATCAATAACCTCAGATATGCAGATGATACCACCCTATGGCAGAAAGTGAAGAACTAAAGAGCTTCTTGATGAAAGTGAAAGAGGAGAGTGAAAAAGTTGGCTTAAATCTCAACATTCAGAAAACTAAGATCATGGCATCTGGTCCCATCACTTCATGGCAAATAGATGGGGAAACAGTGGACACAGTGGCTGACTTTATTTTTCTGGACTCCAAAATCACTGCAGATGGTGATTACAGCCATGAAATTAAAAGATGCTTCCTCCTTAGAAGGAAAGTTATGGCCAACCTAGACAGCATATTGAAAAGCAGAGATATTACTTTGTCAACAAAAGGCCATCTAGTCAAGGCTATGGTTTTTCCTGTGGTCATGTATGGATGTGAGAGTTGGACTATAAAGAGGGCTAAGCGCCAAAGAATTGATGCTTTTGAACTGTGGTGTTGGAGAAGACTATTGAGAGTCCCTTGGACTGCAAGGAGATCCAACCAGTCCATCCTAAAGGAAATCAGTCCTGAATATTCATTGGAAGGACAGATGCTGAAGCTGAAACTCCAATACTTTGGCCACCTGACGTGAAGAGCTCACTCATTGCTGACCCTGATGCTGGGAAAGGGCAGGAGGAGAAGGGGACGACAGAGGATGAGATGGTTGGATGGCATCACTGACTCAATGGACGCGAGTTTGGGTGGAGTCCGGGAGTTGGTGATGGACAGGGAGGCCTGGTGTGCTGCAGTTCATGGGGTTGCAAAGAGTCGGACACGACTGAGCAACTGAACTGAGCTATACAAGTCTGAGGCTGTCATTGTGGTACCAGAGGAAAACTGTGCTTAGGCAAAAGATGCATTTCCTGGAGAGGAGCTACGCTAACGTAGGCAGGGCCAATCCAACATTGGGCCAATTCTCCTAATTATACACTGGCAAATCTGCAAAACCATTTAATTAGGAAATTTAAAAAAAGAGTCTATATTGGAAGGGAAAGAGAATCATTTAAATGCAGGCAATGTCAAAGCTGGGGTTTCCCAAGTGGCACTAGAGGTAAAGAACTTTCTTGCCAATGCAGGAAATGTGAGAGATGTGAGTTCAGGCCCTGAGTCAAGAAGATCCCTGGAGAAGGGCATGGCAAACAACTCCAGTATTCTTGCCTGGAGAATCCTATGGACAGAGGAGCCTGGCTGGCTACAGTCTATAGGGTGGCACAGAGTCGGACATGACTGAAGTGACTTACCAGGCACACATGCGAAGTTAAAGGTCCTGTAAAGGCTCTGCACAGAGCAGGTGACTTCCTACATGTTTTAGAACAGGAGATGTAAATACAGGGACTTAAGCACCATACTAAATGCCCACCATATGCTTGGCCTGGGTATAGGGGTGACAATGGGGAGAGGTGGGATAGTATGGTGAATTGGAAAGAGTACATGCTTCTTTTAAAGGGAAGTTATTCATTCTCTAATAATCATTATCATGTGATAAATACAGGTCCAGTGTTGCTAGATCTGATTTTTCAATATGAGATGAAAATCTGAATTTTTAGGTGAAATCAGACTTTTAAGCGGAGAAGGCAATGGCACCCCACTCCAGTACTCTTGCCTGGAAAATCCCATGGACAGAGGAGCCTGGTAGGCTGCAGTCCATGGGGTCGCTAGGAGTCGGACACGATTAAGCGACTTCACTTTCGCTTTTCACTTTCATGCATTGGAGAAGGAAATGGCAACCCACTCCAGTGTTCTTGCCTGGAGAATCCCAGGGACGGGGGAGCCTGGTGGGCTGCCGTCTATGGGGTCGCACAGAGTCGGACACGACTGAAGTGACTTAGCAACAGCAGCAGACTTTAAGTGTTAGTAATAATTTATTTTTTAATTGCAGTGTGAATCAAAAAGAACATATGTGCAGACCAGAGAGGGCTTGTTGGCCGCCAGTTTATAACCTCTGGCAGTAGAGGCTTCGGGGGACGGCTCTCTCTCCAAATAGTTTCACTCATGACATTGAATGAAATTCTTTTAGATCAGGGCAGATCCCTACATCTTCTTCCTATTAAGACTTTATGTTAAAATGCAAAATAGTTCCAAGTGTACTGGTCTCTTAAGCAATTAAACAATAATCAGCCATTAATATCTTAGCTGATATAGAATTAAGTCTTTAGAAATTTAAAGTTACAAAGGAAACCCAAAGGAGGAGTTCTCTGGGCGGCATATGTTTACAGATGGTCATTCAGCTGTTGCTCGCATGATTCTAGGGGTGGAAAGTTCAGAACATCCACTTCACTGTTGGAAAGTTTTCACTGTAAAAGTTGTATGTGTTAAGCCAAAATCTGCCTCCTTGAATTCCTCCCCAACTGCTCTCTGGTGGTCTCCTGAAGTTGCATAGAATAAGACCAATAATTCCTTTCTGCATGGGAGTTCTCCAAATATCCTTGTGTTTCAATTCTTTGTCTAAATCTCTGTGGTCGCTTCAGTTCTTTCTCATCCCGCAAGCATCTCATTAGCATCTCTTTGAGCAGATCTCTGCTATAGTACTTCATACATGGTTTTGTATTTTATCTGAACATATGACTATCTCCTAGAGAAGATTGAGAATTTCATGGGGGTTGGGATCAGGCATGCATATTGGTACTCAAATCTTTTCACATTGTTTGGTACATAGTAGACACTAAGAATTAATGGAAAAGAAAAAAAGAAAGGAGGGGGAGAAAGAAGGAAAGAAAAAAGGGAAGAAGGAAGGAAGGAAGAAGGGAAGGAAGGAAAGAATCAGTGACTGGATTCTTAGAAGCTTGACTATCCTGTGTGTTCCTGTAAATGGACCTTGAGCGCTTGTTTGGAGGTTGTAGCAAGGGAGCACAGATACTTGTATATCCTTGACTGAAGAATGGACTACAGTGCATGAAGCACTATAGCATTCATGAACTCTGCATGAAGCACTACTGTGGAAGGTTATCCTCTTCTGCTAAGCATACAGCTTCAGGAGGGACACACATGGGAGGGAGGGAGGGGACACCTGTCTAGCCAGCCAGATCAGCTCAATCAGTCCTATCAACGGAGTGACAGATATCACAGCCAGGCTGACCTCACATCCTGAATGAATTATTAAATGGTTTCTAGTTCCATCTTCTTCTATTAAGAACATGTGTCAATGCCATCCTTAAAATATGGGACTTGGAGCCATGGTCTGAACTTGGAATAGTACAGCATGGAATTAGCTCTCTTACCCTGGACACTGGATGGCTCTGATGCACCCTAAGATGGCATCAGCTTCTTTTTTGTCAAAGGCATTCTTGTTGGCTCTCAAGATAGCTATGCGTCTTCTTGCTTTTTTCATTTTCTTTGCATGAACTGTTACTAAGTCAAGTTTCTCTAAACTTGCTTGTATATGAAACTGTTTGCAAGTTCAACATTTTATATTTGCCCTATTAAATTTCACCATGTTATTTGCAGGCCAACATGGAAAGGCCTGTGTTGGATCTCGGTTTTGCCGTCCAGTGCGTTGTCTCACAGCCTCACTCAGAGCTCAGTGTGCTGTCAGAATTATGCGTGTGGCTGAGTTGTTGGTGAAAGCCAGCAGAGATCACTGTCTTGGGGGAATGCAGTCATCAGCATAGAGTGTCTTGAGTGGACAGGCCTGGGTGGGGCTTCACGGGAGGGGTGCTCTGGCGGCCAAGGAAGGGAAGTAATTCAGAGAGGCAGAGGGGGCTGCTGAGAGGAAAGGTTTTGGATGAAAGCAAATTCTATCTTCTTCACAGATCTGTCTAGGGTTTAGTCTCAGTATTTCCTTGTTTACTTTCTCCTTCAGTACATACTGAGTTAGTGAGTCATTTTGCAGATACTCTGAACTCTATATATTTCTCCAACTTTCTTTCAGTAGAGAAGCACTGCTGTTGTTTAGTTACTAAGTCGTGTCTGACTCTTTTGCTGCCCTATGAACTGTAGCCTGCCAGGCTCCTCTGTCCATGGGATTTCCCAGGCAAGAATACTGGAGTGGGTTGCCATTTCCTTCTCCAGGGGATCTTCCCCACCAGTGGATTAAATCCACGTCTCCTGCATTGGCAGGTGGATTCTTTACCACGAAACCATCAGAGAAGCTCAGAAAAACATACAGGCATATTTTTCTTATCTAGGCATGATGTTATCAACATTCTCACATTGACCTTCAATCCTTATTAAATGATACTTATGATAATAATATCACCTTGTTTTGTTATAACAGTTCATGATTTTTAAAGCACTTTCACATAAATCTCTAGATCCTCTCAGTAGCCTAATGAAAATTTCAGACAGGGTATGCCTGGGTCTACTTATGAGTTCATAACCACGGGGAGGTGGCCCCCAATAGTTCATGAAAGCCATGCTTACTCCAAGAATGATCAGAGATAGACCTTTAAGAGAATCCTTGGAAGAACTTTTGGAGTAGGGATATCTTGTGAAAGTTTCATTTTCTTCTTAATAAAGTTATTCTCTAATCAACATGTTTTAACCCTAATGATTCTAAGTCAAGAGAGGTGGGAGCTTGCCTTTTCAGAATCTATGACTAGGTCCCATTGTTGTGTCTTGTGTTAATTTTTTTCTAAGAAATACAGGAAATAGGGGGGGCGGGCGGTGCAGAGGGGGAGTTGGGGGGTAGCAGATGCAAACTCGTATATATAGAATGGATAAATAACAAGGCCCTACAGTATAGCACAGGGAAATATTATCCTGTGATAAACTTTACTGGAAAAGAGTGTAAAAAAGAATGTGTGTGTATATGT